>JAJIBD010025815.1:0-112034 GCA_021461705.1 Cryptotis parvus | reverse complement strand
AAAAAGAAAACTAAGTTCTTTTGCTAAGATTTAAATTAATGGCCTAGGTGGTGGAATTGTTTATTTCTTAGTGGTAGGTGACTCCTGGTTCCCAGTTAGCTGTTAGAGCCTTCTTTTATGCTCTGACTTCCTACTCTTCCTCCTTATGAACTTCTTGAGACTGTGGGAGAATGACTTGCTGCTGCTTCCCTCAGGCAGCTGCTGTCTTCATAAAGGACTCTCTGCTGAACAGGGAGCAAAGCCACAAGAAATTTGCAATGATTCACATATTTTTTTATCAGTTTGTAGCTGCAGCTAGAGTTGTCATTATGTATTTTAATGATGTTATTTTTAACAATAGCATATACTTTTGGACTGTTGAAGCAAAGAGAACTCTTGCAGCAGTGCATACTATACGCAGTGTCTCTAGAGAATGAAAATAGAAATCACCAATTTAGTTGTAAATCAGTTGGAGCTAGGGGATGTTCCATTTCATGGTAAAGGTTCAGTGTTTTGAAGAGAAGAACGTGGTTTCTGCTCATCATAAAATGATGCTCTCTATGATGTTGTACATGTTTCTTACAATTTTGGAAACCACCACTCTTACAACTATTTGATTTTTAGATATTAACGCCAGAGGTAACATTTCATACCTTTCACTTTAATTATTGCCAAATTGCTTTGAAAGGAATTAGGTTTTAGCTTTTTCTCTCCTATTTTATGCTATCAACAGAGTTGATCTCCAAATCTATAAAGCCCTGCCAATCTTCCTTCCTATTTAGAACAAAGCTTGGGTCTTGTTTACTTCTCTTGTTTAATTCCTATGCAGTATCCTAGAACCAATTCCTATGTCAAAACGAATTATTTCCAAGTTCTCTATCAGTGCCTTACACACAGCAATTGAGGTTATTTTGGGCTGCTATTAGACAGCTTTGCGCAACATTGTGATTTTAGCCCCAGTGATTAGGTCTTGTAAAATTTTATTTTTGAGCTGCATTCATAGTTTTTTTGAGGGGGTATTTTTCCCCTACAAGGCTATCTGTCCTACAATGCTACGTTTATTTTTCTTCTTCTTCCTTTCAAGCCATTGCTAAAACCGTATTTTCACGGCTATATGTAATTTCCATTAGACATAGGAGGAAATTTGTAGCTTTGGTATTTGGCAATGGAGATGTCAACTAGTGACTCACTTTTCAGTGTGGCTGAGGGTCGTTCTAAGGATAGATTTGCTTGTGCTATTTTGTTAAACTTCTGAGGGATGATTTGGAAATGGGTTAATGCTGCTACTCTCAGGGGTGATCCCAGGTATATCCACAAGAGGAGGCATTCTCGCTCATTAGATTCAGAACCTTATGAGGAAAATGCAGCTTTTGCATAATTTTGGTCTGTCTCCTACATGACTCAGTTTCTTCCATCCCAGTCTACAGAGTTTTGATTCATCATGCTTTCTTTCTGTGCTGCATCTTGTGGATACAGGTTGTTTGGAGTCCATCAAGCTGTGCCCTACATCCCGGGCTCATGCTTCCACAAGGCCAGTGAGGCTCTTTCTGGGACATGTTCCAGGGTTTCACACCTCCTGTGGCCCTGAAACAGCCTGCAGACCTCCAAAGTGCAGAGACCAAAGACCTACCTACATCTTATCAGGACAAAAAAAAGGGGCATGCTCTGTGCTTGCAGTCATTGGTGTCACCAAATGCCAAATGACATCTTTCCTATGGACTGATAACCTGCTCTTTAGGATAAACAATATCCAATATCGCTGTCACTGTGAAGTCACAATATCGGTCTCACTTTAGAATGATTATTATTCATCCTTTTCTCCTCACTGTTGAACGCAGCCCTGACTTCCTTCTAAACAGGAAGTTTGTAATTGATCTCGAATGTCTCAAATACTTCTACCTCTGATTCTGTGGCATTACGTTTATGAGACATGTTGATTGTTTCTACTGATATATTCTCTCCTGCTTTTATCCAGCCCCTTCCTGCTTACTAGGGGCTGAGGCTGACCCAGACACTCATTAGAAGACTCTGATTTGAAGAGGTTCTTCAAGGTCAATAGCCAGAAATGCTGCCTTGTTCTGCTCTGAGCCCTGGACTGTCTTCAAGAAATTTTCACTCCGTGTTTTGTGTTATATCGATTACTTCCTGGTGGGGAGCACTCTACTATGGCTCTTCCTGGAGACTCTCCTGAGCGTTTGTTTCTTAGGTCTAGAATTTTTGGACCCATGAAGTCCACCTTTTTGGTGCTCAGGATCGTCAGTATTTTAAAGGAGTGGGGAGAAGATGGAAAAGACTTGGTGATCCTTAATATCACATTGCTCACAGGAAGCATGCCTTTACCATTTGGGGTCATATTTTTGGCAAGGTACCCAGTGTGCCTCTTAGAAAAAATCTGACCCATGAAGTTAAAAATGAAGATCTTTCTGTTACTTGTGTTTTAAAACCATATATCACTTTCAAAATTAGTATTGGTGAAAGTAAACCTTGATTTTTCCCTTTAGAACCATTTGGGCCACATCAATCACTTTTAACTGCAGTACCCTAAAAGCCTCTTGATTTTGTTTCCACCTCTAAAAAATGTTGTTATTTTTAGAACTCTCTGTGTTTGATTTTGGCTTCCGGTTTTGGGCCAACAGGAGGTGCTCTGGGGCTGTCCCTGGCTCCATGCTTAGGGACCACTCCCCACTAGGGCCCAGGGACTCATGGTTCTGGACTTCCCTGCACTCAAAGAGTGTGCTTAGCCCCGGAGCGCCTCCAGCCTAGAGGTCTATGGTTTGATGGACCCGTGGTCTAGGTACTTTGCACATTAATAGTTCACTTAATAGGAAATCTTACTATGTTTTCCGAATAGGGAATCTTGTTAATGTTGATTTCAAGACCTCAGTATCTGTCATTATCATAGAAGTAATAGAAAGTGCATAATATCATCAGTTGAATGTGATTACAGACACAAGTGGCAGCTCTGTCCTCTTGATTTTCATAACTAGTTATTCCTTGGACCCTTCCTCTCCCTCAGGAGGGGGAGAGAGAGGAAGAAGATCCTACACATTTCTGTCTAACCGGAGTTTTTCTCTCAACACTAGGGATGCAGGAGGCCTCAATGAAGCTCACCGAAGTCTCTGCATGAAGTGTATGAGCCCGACTGGTATGGGCGGGAAGACGTGAAGATGGTCGGTGAGGTAAGCACCGCCTCACAGCATCCAGGTGGCTGGCTTGGCTTCTCCCAGGCTCCTCACTCTCAGTCTTGCTCACTGTTCTGTCCTGTCATGGTCCTAAGTGATGCCATGTTCTTGGCAGTGCCATGAAATTTCATCCTAATAGTCATCTAAGCCTTAAAGTTACTTATGAAGATTCAGCTAGACTCATTTGGGGGAAAAGATCAGCATTAAAATTATTTCTTTTCCAGGTAAGAAATTTTAAGCAAATGGAGCAGAAACCAATTCTTTGTCTCTGACATAAAACCAAAGAACAGTGACTATTGGAGGGGAAGCAGGAGAGGTGGTGGGGAAAAGAATGTGGAGAGGCGCTCTCCTGGGTGTGATGAGTTTTGTGTGCCATCATAGAGATGCGAAACCATAGCCTGAACCGTCCACAGTCTTGTAAAGAATGCTCCAGATCATTTCTTTTTTTTTTTTCTGGAGCACACCAGCAGAGTCCGGACTTACTCCCTTCTCTCAGGGATTGCTTTTGGTGGGGTTCAGAGGACAATATATGATACCAGGTGCACCACATGCAAGGCAAGAGCCCTCTCCACTGTATTGTTGCTCTGGCTCCTTTTTTTGAAGAGTATTGCTAATAGTTACACAAATACAGTTTTTGCATGGCATTATTTCAGACTGGAACTTGTGCCCATGTTTAAAACCTGTACTGAAGTGTTGGGAGAAAAAACGCACTGTTTTATCCTTAAAAAGCACATCTGAACTGAAGTAAATCAAAGGAAGAAAGACAAATAACTGGATTACTAAACTGGAGCTGGCATCCAAATTGCTTAAAAAGTTTTATTGTGTTATTAAAGGATCTGTATTCTTTATGGTATTTCCCATAATGAAAAATATTATATACCTGATATTGTAATTTCAGATTCCGTCGGAGTCTGATGAAAGGTTTCCAATTAAACCTGTTCAGCAGTTGCTCTTTATTTCTCCTTTTCTTTTTAGAAATGTGATGTACTGTGGGAAGACTTTCATCAGAAACTAGTGGATGGGTCCTTGCTGACACTGGATACCTATTTGGGCCAATTTCCTGACATAAAGGTGCTTTATTCTGTGTCTGAAAAGGAAAGAATTGAATGTCTGTGTATGCTTATTGTAAGGCTTACAAGAAGAGTTAAAAGTACTCAAACTCACTTAAAGTAAGACAGTTGTTAATTTCTCATTGTTTGACTATGGGATTTTTTTTTATTTTAAAATTTTATACCACTGTGTGATATACAAGTTACAAAGCTGCGTGGTTGGGTGTCAGCCACACAGTGTTCCAGCCCCCAATCCTGCACCACCCTTCCAATATCCCCAGCTTTCCTCCCGCCCAGTCTGCCTCTGTAGTAGGCATTTTTCTTTTTTTCTCCTCTGTTTCTCTCTCTCTCTCTCCCTCTCTCTCCTCTCTCTCTCTCGCTCACTCGCTTGCTGTCTCTCTCTTCTTTCTCCCTTTCTCTGACACATTGTGACTTGCAAAACATACATTTAGGGGTTATCTCTGCCCAGCTTCTGACCTCCACTCACTTGTGTTAGATTCCAACTTTTGACAAATTCTCCTGGTCTATGTATTGCCTGGCCTTGGATATTTTTCTCATACTATTTGTTTTATATCCCAGAAATAAATACAGTCATTCTATATCTGTCTTTCTCCTTCTGACTAATTTTACTCAGCATGTTACTCTTCATGTACTTCATTTATAGGCAAATTTCATAACTTTGTTTTTCCTAATAGCTGCTTAGTATTCCATTGTGTAGATGTACCACAGTTTCTTTATCCAGTCGTCTGTTCTCAGGCACTCTGATTTTTTCCTGATTCTGGCTTTCTATTGTGAATAGTGCTGCTATGAACATAGAAGTGCAGATGGTGTTTCTGCTGTGTGTTTTTGGCAGGATAAATTCCTAGGAGTGGTATTGTTGGATCAAAAGGGGAGCTCTCTTTTTAGTTTGTGTAGGAATGTTCATATTGTTTTCCAAAAGGGCTGGACCAGTCGACATTCTCACCAACAATGAATCAGAGTCCCTTTGTCCCTGCATCCATGCCAGTACTGACTGTTCTTGCTCCTTTGAACGCGTGTCATTTTCTCTCACAGGTGGTGTGAGATGAGATCTCATTGTTGTTTTAATTTACATCTCCCTGATGATTAGTAATGAAGAACATTTTTTCATATGCCTTTTGGCTATGCATATTTCTTCTTTGTGGAAGTTTCTGTTCATTTCTTCTCACCATTTTTTTGTTGCAGGACTGGGTCCAACTTTTTTTTTAAATTTTAAAAAAATTTTTCATTATACCACCAGATACACAATTACAAGAGTTTTCATAATTGGTTCTCAGTCAGTGTTCTAGCACCCATCCACCAGTGCCCCATTCCCACCACCAATGTCCCCATATTACCCCCCACCCCACCCCCAGCCTGCCTCTGTAGCAGGCACCTTTATTTTCCTCTCTTTCTCCCTCTCTCTGTCTCTATTTCTGTCTCTGTCTCTGTATCTCTCTTCTTTTTTACACATTGTGGCTTGCCTACAGACATTTAGGGTTTTATCATGTAAGTCTCTTTGTGTATATTCAATGGTGAGTTCTAGTCTGGCATTACCATTTCCCACACTTAGTAGAACACTGGTATATATTTATATCCCATTAATGAATGCAGTCATTCTATATCTATCCTTTTCCTTCTGACTAATTTCACGCAGCATGATAGTCTCCATGTCCATCCATTTGCAGGTGAATTTCATGACTTCATCTTTTTCTGACAGATGCATAGTATTCCATTGTGTAGATATACCACAGTTTCTTTAGCTAGTCCTCTGTTCTTCAGTTCTTAGGTTGTTTCCAGATTCTGGCTATTGTGAATAGAGCTGTGATGAATAAAGAAGTACAGAGAGTGTTTATGCTGTGTTTTTGGGTTTCCAGGGTGTATTCCCAGGAGTGATATTGCTCGGTCAAATGGGAGCTCAATATCTAGTTTTCGGAAGAATGTCCATATTGTTTTCCAAAAGGGCTGGACCAGTGGGCACTCCCACCAGCAGTGGATGAGAGTCCCTTTCTCCCTGCATCCATGCCAGCATCAGTTGTTCTTGCTGTTTTAGATGTATGCCAGTCTCTGTGGTGTGAGATTATACCTCATTGTTGGGGATGCCTCTGGGTCTCTGACAGAATCAGGACAGAATTTCTCTTCGACCTCTGAGGACGCCGGGGAACATATGAAAACTCATGAGTCCGGTGCAGTTCCAAAAGGGCTTTTTAATAGTACAAAAGCTCTACCATCTCAGTTCAATATAATGAAAGAACTCTAGCTCTGGTCAGCACTTAGACCATACAAGGTCTCCCACAAAGAGAGAGGATCTCACCGAGAGGAGTCCTGCCCAAAAAAGGGCAGGAAAAAAGGGGGCAGGGGTCTCAAGTCAGTCCCCTTATGTACACCAAAGTAATCCTATCTCTGACAGGGAGTGTCCTGTCAACAAAGAACTCTAAATAGCTTGTAGAAGGGTGGTGCCACACCCTATTATAGGTATAATCAAAGGATTATGCCAAGGACACATCCCTTATGTAGGTAGATATTCAAAAGTGGCAGTGTGGGTCATATGAAAACTCTTTTCATAATATTTTTTGAGAAACCCTCGTACTGTTTTCTGTGGAGGCTTCACCAGATGACATTCCCACCAACAGCGAATGAGAGTTCCTTTTTTCACCACATCCCTGCCAATGCTGTGTTTCCAGGCATTTTGATATATGCCATTCTCATTGGTGTTACGTGGTATTTCATTACCATTTGGGTTTGCATTTCCCTGACTATAAGTAATGGTAAACATTTTTCATATGATTATTGGCAGTTCTTAAGTCTTCTTCTTGTTAAGTGTCTGTTCACCTCACCTCCCTATTTTTTAAAAAAAACTCATCAGTTTTATGTTCCTGAGACTTGTGAGTGCTTGATATATCTTGGACATGAGCCTTTTTAACTGGTGTATTGTATGAACATATTTTTCATTTCAATAAGGTATCTTTATTTTAGAACATGTTTCTTTTGCCATGCAAAACCTTTTAAATTTATGTAATTATATAATTTATGTCAAGGTAAAAATTATGTTGAATATTTTTGTTCTCTTTGCCAATAGAAACAAATCATTGATATATCTTGGGTCTGTATTCTGTGTATTTTTGCCTATATTTTCCCTATTCCATTTTATGAATTCTGGTCTAAGGTCCAGGTCTTTAATTCCACTTTGAATTAACTTTGTGTTTGGTGTGAGATGCAAATGCAATTTTTCCTATTTGTTTTTAGTAAATGACTAGTAGTTTCAGTGTATAATTTCTTCTTTCTTTTTCATTATTCCTGGTGCTTTGCTGGTGCTAATGGTGGAGTTCTGAGTTCTGGGTGGTCACAGCCATGATCTGGTTGGTACACTGTTCACAGTATCAGGCTAAGATTTATAATTCTAGTTTGCTGGTAGCCACTGATGCCTGGTGAATGTTTGCAAGTAAGAACTTATGGGGGTTAGAGTTTGGATCTAAGCTTAACTTAGAGTTGGGGCTGGGGAGGCTATAGTGAACTTTTCCAGCTCATTATCAGGGGAAGGAACATGCAAGGGACGTGGGGTGGAGCTAACACATGGAACTGGAGTAGTGGGTGTGTTGGTCGATCTCAGACAGAGGTGGTAGCTACACACATAGCAAAGCCCAAACCCTTGCTTGGCGAGGGTGGGTTGGGTCGGCTGCAAGAGAAAAGGTTGTCTGGAAATGGGACTTAGGTGATTTATGATGGAACAGGGGAGCAAAGGAGGTTCTTGGGCTCATTGTTGAGAACGGGAGGAAGGGAGTGATAATTGGAAGAGCAGGGACAGGACTGAAGCACTTCCAGTTGGGCAGGTGAGCAAACATGGGTCCATGGACCGGTCCGACCTAAAGTTGTTCTTTAAGCCATCCAGGTGCACATACGCAGTGATGATTGAGTTGTTGTGCCCCATTTCCAGTTGCTTCCTTCTTCAGAAGGAGAGGCCTATGAATCATGTTTTTTATAGGCTGTTAGTAGCAGCCTTGGATATCTGCATTTAGTAACAGGCTTCTTCTGATGCACAATTCCACTTTCACCAGCCTCCATAAACCAAGAAACTGTCTGCAGTAATGTGAGCTAATCCTTATCATCTGATATGACGAAGCTGACTGACTCAAACAACACTAATACAATGATGTTATTTCCCTATCCCAAACAACATTATTATTGTTAGTTGGTCAACACACTTTGTGATATGGGACCAGCCACACTGCACAGATTTAATTGAATCAGACTAAACATGTTATCTTTGTACCGCAGGAAATAAATACAAATGATGGATTTCAATGTTGGAATCCTAGTAGGCAGCAAAACTCCTACTATAAACTGTTGCATAACTGCATTGTAATGAAATACAATAATCTTATGTAATACTTCCATTTTTAAACTATGTGAATGGTTTTAAAATTCTGGGGAAATAACTTAGAGGGTTTCAGCACATATTCTGTTTGCAGGAGGTCCATATTTGGTCTCCACACCTCAGTGAACACCACTGGAAGTAGCTACCAATGAACAAATTAAAAAGAGTTCATTGCTATAGCATTCTGTAAGAATGCACACATCACCCTGTAGGGATGTGGTCAGTGCTAGTTTTGACAGATAATCATGCTAAATTACAGATATAGCTTTGATAGACTTTTATGTCTGTGATAGACATTTTTAAGTATTTTATTATACCACCATGAGATATACAAATAAAAAAGATATACGATTAAAAAGTTCATGTTTGGGTTTTGGTCATACAGTGTTCCAGCACCCGTCCCTGCGCCAGTGCCCATCTCCCACCACCAACATCCCCGGTTCCCTCCCCCCTTCCCCAGCCCACCTCCATGGCAGGTTCTTTTATTTCTTTCCCTTTCTCTCTCTTTGGTCTTTTCCTTCCCTTCCAGACTATGGATTACAGAACATACATTAAAAGGTTGTCATGTGTATCCTTTTGCCTCTATTTAATGCTCAGTTCTAGGTTGGCATTAGTACCCTTGACAATTATTAGCACCCTGTTCCATTTTCTGTCTTACCTAAACTCTGACTCCCACATGTTTGTGATAATTTCCACCTTTGACAAGACCTCCTGATATATGTTTCACTTGACCTTGGATATTGGTATCATAATATGTACATATATATTTATGCCATGCAAATAAATGCAGTCATTCTGTATCTGTCTCTCTCCTTCTGGCTAATTTCGCTCAACATAATCTTCTCCATGTCCATCCATTTATAGGCAAAATTTTTTTTTTATCTTTCTTTTCTTCTTCTTTTTTTTGTATTTAACATTTCATTATACCACCGTGAGATATACAATTACAACGTTATTCACGCTTGGGGGTTTCGGGTCACATAGTGCTCCAGCACCCCACCATCCACCAGTGCCCCTCAGCCACCACCCATGTCCCCAATTCCCTCCCCTCCCACATCCCGCCTAAATGGCAGGTTCTTTATCTCCTCTCCTCTCCCTCTCTCTCTCTCCTCCTTCTCCCACACATTGTGGGTTGCACTACGCACACTTAGAAGCCATGTGATAGACATTTTATTTAGAAATATGTAGCATTTATGGAGCAGACATGCTCAGAATTTCAGAATATTGTTTATTGCATGGTAACATGATCTCCAAGAAAAATAAATTCCAAATGAAGCATAAGAAAATAAAGAAAAACTTTGTCCTTCTGCTTGAAAATTGCAAAGCAGTTCACAAGTTTTCTAAAATACTCATATTGTATATATTTATAATTTGACTTGCAAGCAAATTTAAGCTATTATAGACTAAACAAGAACACACTCAAGGAACAGTACACTGGGGAGGGCATTGGCTTTGCACATCACCTACCCAGGTTCCATCCCTGGCATCCCACAATTTCCAAGCCCGACCAGGAATGATCCCTGATGAAGAGCCAGGACTAAACCCTGAGCACAAGCAGATTGGTTTCCCAAAGAAACAGACAAAGATACCACATTTGAAAACTTTTTGGGTTTCAGAAATGGAAACTTAGTATCACAGCAAAAAGAAGGGTCTGAGGATGTTAGTTTTCTGGAGCTCTTTGGAAATTGACCATACTCTCAGGGAACAAGCAATTTTGGAAGATAACTATACAGAGAAATTCTAGTACATCATGGATGTATTGGCTAGGCATTTTGTTTGTTCCATGTTAGGATGATGAACTTAGGAGAACTTTTCTCTGGGTGCTTCTTTTCTCAGGCACAAAGAGGGTCTTTCAGTTACTAAACTGTATTTACTCCAGCAGCTAGAATACTTTCATCCAGCTCCATATCCCTGTAGAGAAATGAAATATTTTCATAATTTCTTCGTTTTTAGTTTCATTATACCACCATAAGATACAATGACAAAGCTGTTCATGATCAGGTTTCAGTCATACAATCTTCCAGCACCCATTGCTCCACCAGTGCAAATTTCCCACTACCAGTGTCCCAGATTCCCTCCCTGTTCCCCTTCCTGCCTCTATGGCAGTCACTTTACTTCTTCTCTCTCTCGTTTCTCTTATATATTGTGGTTTGTCCTACATATATTTAGGGGGTTACCGTGAGGGCCGCCATTTTCCACATCTGGACTCCCCAGCTCGTCAGAGCTCTCCCCAGCAGAAGAGCTGATCACAAGCCTGGCCGCAAAGCTCATAAATAAATGCACAAGATGAGAGGCTACTATAAGAGTATCCCACCCACACGGCAGAGCCTGGAAAGCTACCCGTGTCGTATTTGATATGCCAAATACCAGTAACAATTATAGACCTCATTCCCATGACCTGATGGAATGGTTTGAGACTCTTTATGTTCCTGGAGTGAGCAGATGCCCTTGGGCTACACTAGCATGTGACAGGACATATGGAGAGGTTACTGGTGCCCGCTCGAGCAAATCGATGAACAACGGGAAGGCAAAGTGATTCCTTTGCCTATGCCATGATTTCTTACCAGCTGAAGCAATAGTTCTGTTTCTGTAAAGTCTTGTTCAGAATATCAGTGCATATGACTACCAAACAATACAATCAATACAGGGAATTTTGAAGAATTTCCTCATGACAAACTGAGGATATAGTGTTTAACCTGGGAAGAAAATAATTTGGAGTTAGAAAGTAGATTAAAAACTTTAAAAAAACTTTTAATATCTTAAAGATGTTTTAAGATAAATGTTTCATTTTCTCCAGTGTAAATGCAGTTAGTTTATTCTGTGTGCCTTTATTAAGTGTATGGAAGCTCAAAACAGACAAAGACTCATCACTTCATAAAGTCAGTGCTGAGTGATTATGTAATGAATGGGTTGTTGATGGTAGGTTGTAACGATTATTAATGCCAAGTAGAGAGAAGTTTCAAAGCATGGAACATAATGGGCTTCTTTGACACTGTTAAAAATCAGCATGCCTATACAGAAAGAACTTCAGGCAAATTTCCAAATATTTACTGTAGCCCATCAGAGAGGGCTGTGGAGTCCCATTCATGAGGGAAGGGTGTTTGACTTTTTCTGCTCTGATTGGCAGGTTACCTGGAGTTACAGTTTTATTTTGTAGCCCTGACATCTGAAAATCAGTGTTATAATGAAAGCAGCTTGTCACCAACCCAGGCAGGCTTACAGCTGCAAGCAGTTATTGTAAAATGTAGTTTAGCTTCTATATTGGTCGTCATGCCTGAGTAACTGAGCATATATTTATAGCAGGTGCCAAAATGAATTCCGAGCTGTGGTTGTTCTTGATTGTGCCAAACCCACACTATATTATTTTCTTGGTTGTGCCAAAACCATTATGTTCTTGGTTGTGCCAAACCCACACTATATTATTTTCTTTATGCACGAGCTTAGTGCTGAGTGAGGAACCTGGGGAAATTTTTAATTAAGTTACTTAATATTTGATGAGTAAGCTTTAAAATGAAAATTACTATTGGATGGCTAAACGAGTGTACTCTTTTAGGGTCAAAGAGATCATTTAGGGGTCAAGAATGCCTGTCACGCTTGCACAGGGATTCGTGATTGACCCCAGCAGTATGTGTTCCCTCTCCTCTGCCCCACCCCAGCACCTCCAGAGGCTTCTGAGCATGGCCAAAGTGGCCCATGAGGTGCAAAGCACCACTCGGCTCAAGCAACACTATATGGCTGGCTCTTGTGTTAGACTTTCCACCTTAGTTTGGTATCAAAGAAATGGCACCTGGTCCACTGAACACTGTTTGGGAGCTACCCCTGATAAAATAATTGAACATTTTATACATAAAAGCTAAACTATTAACTCTACCCTTAGGAGATTATTTTCAACTTTACTCTCTGTCAGAAAAGTAGGGAGTTAAGGTGAATTGTTTTTCCATGACAAAAATAAATGTGTGCATCAAAGTGCATGGCAGACTGCCTTGATCACCGTCGGCTGCACCCTGTTACTGATATGACAGCTACCCAAGAAAGTGAGTCACAATATTTACTTCATGTTTTCGAACAATTAATGCCTCCCAGCACGCTATTCTGGCCTTATTCTTGAGCTTGAAAGGAATTAAAGTTTGGGTCTTTAAAAATAAAAAACAGAAATGTCTTTAAAAGAAGCAAACTTTTGTTTTTTAGATGGAATAAAAATAGCATTCCCATATACACAGGTGAACATACATATCTATGCATACATGCTTCCTCATACATGCACGTGCAAGTCTGCAAGGATTTGCATCCAGATGAGGAAGGCCACTGCTCTGAGGAACAGAGTTCCTCGAAGACAGATGTTTTCTGTGAAACCCTGAACTATTCTCAGAGGCACACTGTGACCGTCTTCTGAAGCTCCACTCTGCCAGAACTAATTCATATGATTCTGTAAGCAAGTGCAGTATATTCACGTGCTTTGTACTTTGCACCAGGCTGAAGAGGTAGCTCTCGGAGGAAGTGAATGAGACAGGAAGCAATGAAATGAAAGTAACTGTCAAGCCACCCACCACTTTCAGCACTAGTCCCGAAAGGTGTGGAGAACAGAGCATGGTGCCGAATGATGAGCCCTCTAGACAAATGGAGGAGCTGTTGGGCATGTAACTCCAGCAGGCCTGGGAGCAGATATAAGGAGTACAGTGGTGTCCTTGCAGGTGACTCACCCTCTTACCGGTTTCCATCTCTGGCACCTCATGGTCCCCAGAAGTGACGCCAGGCGCAACCCAACAGTAGCCCTTGATCACTGCTGTATGTAATGCAGTGACATACCCTAAAGAAAAATAAAGACCGAGGCAGAGAGAAGCAAATGAGGACACTAAGGTTCAAACTATTAGGGAACACCCCTCTGAAGTACAGACCCTTCTGTCACCTCGAGAGTGAGGCCTGTGTGTACCCCAGTTGTCTCCTTTGTTTTGCTCTGCCCTTGGCACTGCTCTGGAGCCTGGAGTCTAATCCATCTTTTGCCTGGACTCTGAGTAATTCGAGGCTAATTGAGGAGAATCTTCTTTACCTTGAACTTCCCTCCATGAAAAACGAGCACCTCTCTGAAGGATCTCTGGGGTTCACTATATATTTTTTAATATTTTATACCACCGTGAGATATACAGTTACATAGATGTTCATGTCTGGGTTTCTGTCATACAATGTTGCAGCACCCATTCCTCCAACAGCGCCGTTCCCACCACCAGTGTCCCCAGATTCCCTCCACTCTCCCCACAGCCTGCCTCTATGGCAAGCACTTTTCCTTCTTCTTCTCTCTCTCTCCCCCTCCCTTTCTTATTCATTGTGGCTCGCCATACATACATTTAGGGGTTATCATGCATTTTTATAGCATCTAGCCTCGGCAAAGGACGAACTACCCAGTTTCTTCTTGTGCCTCAAACACCCAGTCATCCCACACTGACACATTACCTGAGGTTGGCCTTTATGATTTTTAAAATTTTAGCTAACCTCTTGTCAATTTATATGAGGTCACAACACTTACCTATGTGGAATGGTGCATGTGTCTCTTCTCTGCTTGGTGTGAGTTGTTCTCATTTGGGACACACTTAAGGTCTCTGATACAAGCAAAAAGAACTGCAGTTTTATAGATCATCCCGATTTTTTCTTGTTAGTATGCAGTGACATTTTCGTAGTTGTCAATATCCTGATTGGAAGCCTAAGCTTCTAGTAGTCAATATATTTCAAGGTTCTAGTGTGATTTTAATACCAAAGGGAAAACTTATGGACAAAAGAGTTTCTGAACTATCAAACCTGCTTTATTTATAACTACACTGTTAAAAGTTTTAGTATCATAAAACCAGTCAATATAATTTTCTACTCTTTTCAGAACTGAACATATATTTGTAATAAAGGCAGTCAGATATCTCTCTATTCATCTGTCTAGGCTTCTCTGTTCTTTCCTATCAGTCGATGAATTCTGTAATTGCCTCTTATTCCTTGATCACGTATTTACTCTCAGATCTTCATCATGAAAAGGGAAGTGAATAGTTTTCACACAGAGGATTGAAGGGCATAGTTAGTTCTCCAGGAATCTTTTGCCTGCTGAGATTGTGGTTCATCTCCATCTCCAGGAAGGCACTCAGTTACTTTGGAGGAGAGCATTGGGCGGTGAAGCAAAGAATGAGTGACCTTGTCTCTTGCTGACTGCATGGATTTCCCTTTTGGCAGAATCGCACGCCAAGCGCAGCAGGAAGCTAGTGGACTATGACAGTGCACGCCATCACCTGGAAGCATTGCAGAGCTCCAAGAGGAAGGATGAGAGCCGCATCTCCAAGGTCGGGTCTGGCCCCACCATTGACTCTACAGACTGCCAAAAGCAGCTTGGTTTCATAAAATTCAGTGTTTTGTTTTCAAGGTGGCGGTGATGGGGACAGAATCTTAGCTGAAACATGGTACATGTGATCTGCTTTTCATATTCTTAAATCAGTTATTTTGTATTAATGTGAAAGTCTTGAGTGACACTGTCTCAGATATTTTGATCAGAATGAATTCTGTGCAGGGTTAAAAAGAAAAACTACTATGCTCCTGCACATCTTTCTGGTATTTTTGGGGGTCGGGGACACATCTGATGGTACTTAGGACTTAACTCCTTGTGCAGCTCAGGTACGAAAAATATGTGATACCAGGAATGAAACCCAGTCATGCCAGACAAGGGCCTTACCCACTATTTTATATATATATATATATATATATATATGTATATATATATATATAATCTATCTATCTATCTATCTATCTATCTATCTATCTATCTATCTATCTATCTATCTATCTATCTATCTATCTATCTATCTATCTATCTATCTATCTATCTATCTATCTATCTATCTATCTATCTATCTATCTATCTATCTATCTATCTATCTATCTATCTATCTAATGCTTTTTGGGTCACACTGCAGTGCTCAGGGTTTTCTCCTGGCTCTGCACTCAGGAATTACTCCTGGCGGTGCTCTAGTCACCATATGGGATGCCGGGCATCGAACCCAGGCCGGCACAGGTTGGCCGCATGCAGGAAAATGCCTTACCCACTGGACTATCGCTCCGGCCCCTGTTACTATATATTTACAGCCTTATTTTATGGATGGGGTGTCGGAGGTTGAAAGCAGTCTGCCAGGCTCATGTGGCTAGTAAAGCAGAAGTCAGGCCCAAGGAAAACTACATTATGCATTGTAGTACAACCTCTACCCTCTTTTTAGAAATTATTTGCTCATTATAAGATTCAATGAGTTAAAATATCATCTTCCTGTGAAACTCTCCATTCACTGCATCACAACCCCTTCATAGAATGTATCAGGCAGTTAATAAGGTTTACTTTCTATTGTTATTTTTGACTCCTCAGACTGGAAATTTCTTATGGTAAGTCACCCTATTCTGTCAAGAGCAGAGCTGTGCATGTTAGTTTTTCAGGGGACATGAGAGCGATCAGTATGATTTTAGTTCCCCTGTTTTAATAATAGTTACATAATTCGCTTTCATTGGAAAATATCCTGTGGGCTTTAATGGTATTTTTCTCTTCCCAAAATATTTCCAGTACTCCACAAAGCTGCTCTTTTTTATATTAAATGATACTATTGTGCAACAAATGGTTGCGGTTATGTGCTGTTCTTTAGCGTAAAACATGTTGTATGTCATTTCTAGGCAGAAGAAGAATTTCAGAAAGCACAGAAAGTGTTTGAAGAGTTTAATGTGGATTTACAGGAAGAGTTGCCATCACTATGGTCAAGGTAAAAGTGTTTTTGTATGGGTGGTGTGTGTCACTTTTTAGAAGTTCAAGAATAGTCTGTCTCTTTTATCTTGCTTCCACCTTCCATATCTCATTGTTGTCCCACAGAAGTGTTTTATGATCTCTACTTCCAGTGTGGTAGCAGCATGTCATGTGTAGGTAGGTGATGAGCACTTGGAGTATGACTTTGACCAGATAATGGAATTTGAAATAGATTAATTTCATCTATTTCATCGAGATGCACCCTGCAACAGTCTTTTTAATCCGGCCCAGAGCCTCTCAACAAGCCAAACGACCCCCGAGTCCACGAGGGCCTCCATTTTCCACATCTGGACTTCCCTCTCTTCAGAACTCCACCCTGCAGACCAGCCTATCACAGCCCGGCTCGCGTGGCTCTACGTGGCCGGCGGTTTATCAATAAATGCTGGATTTTGAGATGACTACAAGAGTATGCTACCCGTACGGCAGAGCCTGGCAAGCTACCTGTGTTGTATTTGATATGCCAAATACCAGTAACAATTATAGACCTCATTCCCACGACCTGATGGAATGGTTTGAGGTTCTTTATGTTCCTGGAGCAAGCAGGTGCCCTTGGGCTCTACTTGCATGAGATTGGTCATATTGAGATGTTACTGGTGCCCGCTCGAGCAAATCGATGATGAATGGGAAGACAGTGATACAGTGATAATTTTATTTCTGCTTATTTGGATTTAAATAATGCCACAAGATGACCATCATCTTGGATAGATTGTCTCTAACCTTAAAAATCTACAAGGTTAACCTTGCTGTCTTGGGGGAACTTCAGTTATTCAGAACTCATCAAGTCTTCTGACACTAATGCCCAAACTCTGCTTTTATTTTATTTTATTTTATTTTTTGCTTTTTGGGTCACACCCGTCAATGCTCAGGGGTTACTCCTGGCTCTGCATTCAGGAATCACTTCTGGCGGTGCTCAGGGGACCATATGGGATGCCAGGAATCGAACCCAGGCCGGCATGAGCTACCCGCAGGGCTATCACTCCGGCCCCCAAACTGTGCTTTTATCCCCGTCAATCTCAACTTTGTTTTTGTCTTAGGCACTATTACCTTCATTTATAGGTATTATGCAATCATCATACACTTTTGACTGCTTCTGGGTGCTTCTTATTAATAGGTATTTGAATTTCTCTGCCATTTAGTTGTTTTCTACTCATTGATAGAACCAAGAAGTTGTTTGAAAGTGGGACATTGTGTCTCTCAGCTTTTATTAGTACTCCAATGCTACCCAAATAAACAGAATTATATTTCCAGTACAGCATGACTTTAACTTGTCAGATTCTTGCCGTTAAAACTTTCCTACATAGGGCCTGGAGAGATAGATAGTAAGACAATTTCCAGGTATAATCCCTAGCTCAGAGTCAGGAATAAGCCTTGAACATTGGTGACTGTGGCCCAAAAACCCAAAACTCAAAACAAAAAACTTTCCTACCTAGGAAATTGTAGAGCTATTGGTTATCTTTCACAACTGTAAACATTTTCATGGATCAAACTGAATTTATTAATTTCTTGTTTGTCACCAATGTTCTCAGATTTGCTTTTTGTTTTGGGGCCACCCCAAGCTTACACCTGGCTCTGTGTTCAGGGATCACTCCTGGTGGGTCTCAGTATACCATATGTGGTGCTGGGAATTGAATCTGATTCGATCATATACAAGGCAAGTGCCTTCCTGCTGTGCTAGCTCCAGCCGTATTCTCAAATTTTTACAAATAGTAGGCACCCACTGCTTATTTTCGAACAGCTGACCTCTGTAGATGAAATTTTCGCTATATAATTACTGGACTACTTTATGCTATTTTTCACTCTAATGAATTTCTGGGGGCATATTCAGCTGTAACCCAAACATCTTACATGAAATAAACTCATTGCTCATCTGCATTACTTATTCTATCAAATCCTAGTGTTCTTTCTTTTGGTACCTCATTTCTTGGTTCCTAGTGTCCAAGTTTTGTTGCCATTCACTATGGGAAGTGAGGGAATCAGTCATCAAACCATCTGTCCTTTTTCTGTGTAATCTTCTGGATTAATCTCTCCCACTTCATTCACAAAGCCACAGCCATAGCTCTTTTCCTCTTCTCATGGATGATTGTCGGGGGCTCCGCCGGGTCCCCGACAGTGCCGGGAAGCGAGTTCCCTTCTACCTCCGAAGCAGGCGAGGAATGGATGAACACTCAGAATCCGATGCGGTTTTAAAAGACTTTACTTATCACAGGTTCAGGCATACAAATCAGCAAAAAGGAAAAACCCGATGCTTAGGATTCCAGGCTAGAACCCCAGCCACGTGTAGGCCAAGATGGCGACCATCACGTGTGAAACTTCCAAGGGGAATCAACGCTCACAAGGCGAGATCCCACCGGGAAGAAGAAGCCCGGGAGAGCGGGAACCTGCAAGTTTATACCCCCAGCAACTCAGACCTTCCTCCCATTGTTATGGAAAGCAGGGAGGGTCCAATGCCCTTAGGTAGTCCCTCCCTGCATCTCACCTAGGGCCTTTACTGTGCTAATGTTTTGAGCGGGAATGCCTTTGAAATGTAGAGAAGGGGTTTCTGAGATGGCATGTCACTGTACCAAAGATCAACACCAATGCCAGTTAAATATTTCTCCAAGCCTTCACAAGTCTCCTCTACTTCATTGTAGTTTTATATTTTATCAGGGGAGCCATGCTTGTTTGTTTGGAAGCAAACAGCATTTCTCTCTGGTCTAATTACTTAGGTGTCCTTACGTGGCCAGGCTAATATGCTGGTAAGATCTAGCTAGTCCCACGATGATTATGATAGCATGGGAGAATATTTATACCAGCTAGTACAGCATACATGGTCAGATAAGCTGCCACATTTAGACAACCCCCCTTATCTACGGAGTGATTTTCGGGAGGCAATCCAGAGCAGATGCAGCGGCCCTTAGGAGTCCTGCAACAGATGATGGCGTTGCCATCTCATAGGATTTCTGTATTTCACATCCTGTAGATGGGTTCTTTCAAAAAGTCCACCTCAACCTGTCAGTTATCTGCTTTGGAATTTACGCTGTGTGTCCATAGACCTCAGCTGTCCTCTAGTGAGGATTTTAAATAGCTTAAATAGGTAAATTTTTATGGGGGACACAAATATTATTTAAAAATTTTATATTATTCAGTTATTGTGTACATGAAAGTATGCCTTTAAAATGTTTTATATTTTAGATAACAGGGTTATGATGATGTTCAAGTTTATAATATCAGTCTACAAAGTTACAGCACATCATTGTCATCAAAGTGCCCATGACCCTTGACCCCTGACCTATGTCTCCTCTGTTCCAAGCTTTCCTTCCTCCCATCCGTGGCCGTTATGGTTGACTGGATGTTATGGCTTTACTACATACATTACTCCTTTTGCACCACACCTGTACTCTAGACTCTCCACTTTTGTTCCCGTATTGATTTTGTTAATCTGAATCCTTCCTTTTGCTCTTCTCCCCACTATCCAAGATTTATTGTTGATTGTTATTGTCCATACCCTGAATTTGTTTCTGTAACACAGATGATTAAGATCATCCTTTGTCAGTCTATCTACCCTCTGGCTTATTTCACTCGGCACAATACCCTTCAGTTCCATCCAAGTTGTGAACTGTGTGACTTTATTTTTCCTGTGGCTGCAAGGTGGAGCCTTTTTCCTGCCCTCGAGGTGTTGCAGATGTGGCTGTGGTGCCCAGCTGCATCAGCAGGTGGCAGACAGGAGACAGGCTTGTCTACACCAGGGCTCTGCCCCATGGGCCCTGGATGGTTGATGGTCTGACATAGAAAAGACTGCCCCCTGGGATGAACCCAGAGTCGTGGCAGAGCCTGGCAAGTTACCCGTGGTGTATGAGATATGCTAAAAACAGTACCAATAGTGGACCTTATTCCCAATGAATGGAGATGTTACTGGCATCCGCTTGAGCAAATTGATGAACAATGGAAAGACAAGTGATACAAGTGATAGCTGCAAGTTTATTTATTTATCCATTAGTCTGTTGGAAATTGGGGTTGCTTCCATATCCTAGCTATTATATATCCTGCCAGGAACATAGGTGTGCATATTTCTTTTCAAATTAACATGTTTGTGTTTGAGAAGTAGATATTCATCTTTGAGATAACTAGGTCAAATGGGAGCTCTGTAGTTAGTTTTTGGAGAAACCTATATTTTTTTTCATATGGGCTGTATCAGATAACTTTCTCACCAACATTGAGAATTTTTGCCATACCCCCACCAATACTAGTTGTTTTCATACTTTGTGATATGTGCCAATCTCACTGACGTGAGCTGATATCTCACTATTGCTTTGATTGGCATTTTCCTGATGATAAGTGAGACAGAGCATTTTTTCATATGTGTGTTGCCCTGCTGTATGTCTTATTTTCCAGGCCGGAAAGTGTCTGTTATCTCTTCTCCCCATTTTTAAATTTTTGTTTCCAAGTTTCACAAGTGCTTTATCTATACTAGATAGTTACCATTTGTCAGATTAGTGGTGGGAAATATTTTCCCACCTCAGTCTGTGGAGTGTCTTTTTTTATCAGTCATCATTTCTTTGACAGTGCTGACACAACTTGATTTGATGTTGTCCCATTCA
The DNA here is from genome assembly GCA_021461705.1 of Cryptotis parvus. Classification (NCBI taxonomy): domain Eukaryota; kingdom Metazoa; phylum Chordata; class Mammalia; order Eulipotyphla; family Soricidae; genus Cryptotis; species Cryptotis parvus. The sequence goes on along the minus strand of JAJIBD010025815.1, from coordinate 91,068 downwards.
CATATCTTTGTTTCCATTGGCTTTACCAGTGGCATTGCAATTTTACAAAGACTGCAGTGAATCTGGATAGTTTTTTAGTAAGATTGTCATTTTGACAATATTAACTCTTCTAATCCATGTATTCAGACTGTTTCCATTTGTTGTTTATTTATTTTTGTTGCATATTTCTCCCCATATTTTGAAGGAGTTATTCATTTTTTGTTGTTGCTGAGCTTTGTGGTTTCTTTCTAGAGTTTGGATGTTATTCTTTTATCTGAAATATTTTGTATGAATATTTTCTCCAAGTCAGTTGGCTGACCTTTTGTTTTAACTTCCCACCTGCTTTGTTTTTTGCTACACAAAAGTCTTTTGACTTCATATAATTTCACTTGCTTATTTTTGTTTTTGTTATCTTTGCAGTGGAGTCAGGTCACTGAAGATACTTATGAGGTCTGTCTTAGAGAGCTCTGCCTGTTTTCCTCAGTGTATTTTCTGATTTCTAGCCTAATCTCTATGTATTTGATCCACTTTGACTTAATTTTTGTGTATGGTCTAAGATACTATCTAGATTTATATTTATACGTTGTTAGCCATTTCCCCAGCACCATTAATTAAAGATACCATATATTTATTTACCCAAATCCTTTGTCATAAATTAACTGTTCATATATCTGAGAACTGTTACAGGGATTGATTGCTATAATTTTTTTATTGCTAGAAATTTACTATTTCTAGTAATTATAATGATGCTAGATAATGCACTATCACCCAGTTTCTTTTATTTTTTTAGGATGACTTTATCTATTAGTGAATTTTTTTATGCTTTCATACAAATGTAGGAGTGTTTGTTCTAATTTCTTGAGGGTATCTTTTAAGAGAAGAACTTGAAATGTTACATTTTAAAACGTGGGTCCAAAACCTTTATATCTTTGGTGTTCAAGCCTTGGTCCTTACTTCTTACTAAAGACACTAATCCATTAGTTTTCAAGATCTTTATCTACCTTAAAAGATATTTTATCCTAAGCATAGGTCATTTGCCTATAATTATGGTAGATATTCTTTTGATTTCTCCCAAAAGGTAATTATAGTGGTATCAATTGTAATTAGTCTTTTGCTTTTCAAATTGTTCTTTCAAAAGGGCTGGATGTTATGATAATTTACTATTTCTAGTAATGAAATAATAGTGCTAAGAAAATGCTCCAAATTCCCAAAAGATAATTATTATTTGCCTTTCTTTTGGATATATAATGAATTATTTGTAGTAGTTTCTATACACAGACTAACACTAGCATTGACTACTATCATTTCAGGCTTTTGTGCCCTCCATAAATAGTATTTTACGTGGCTACTATTCAAAATAAAGTAATTATAGGGATCCTGTAAGATGAAAGACACAGACACAATAGGAATATTTGAGGGACACTTTTCGAAGATTTTCATAGTTATGTAAAATATAAATGCTTTAGTATTTTCTAATTGAGCTTGATTCTCATTCTGGCACAATCGGTTCCTTACGGTTCAATCAGATCTCATCCTTGGATCATGTAATGTGGTACATAAATATGACCTGATAGTATCCTTTAATATAAAATATGTGTGTTTTGTGTGTTATTATAAGCTATTATAACATATATGTTTTCCGGCTATTACTATATAATATGTGTGTTTTGTGTCAGAGATTATGTTTTGAACTTTCTACTTGCCCAGTATTATATTTAATGTAGTTTACACATATAATCTCTAGTATTCATAGTTACAGGCATCCTTGTTTTTTATATGAAGAATTAAGGTATGATATTAAATCTCCTATCTAATATTATAAAATGTGTACATCCTAAAATTAGCATTTAAATACACTTTTTGTGACTTCCTGTAAATCCTGCCATGTATATTCTCTAAAGTGATATTCAATGTGGGTTTCAAGGTAGAATTATATAATTTTATAAAATCATTTTATAATTTTATAAAAATGTATTTTATAAAATTAATTTAGGAATATACACATTCCCTCCCAACAGTGGTGGTTCACCTTGAAATTAAACTTATAATTTTTGTCTTTTTTCCTCTGGTATTGAAATACACAACCCATGACAATAGCACTGAGAATTTCTTGACTGATTAATGCACGCAACCCTGCCTCCATCTAGTGATAGCTGTTCAGAATGTTGGGCTGGGTGCTCTGCATGTTGATTTCATCCATTGACTTATTGACTTTCCCTCTGGTTATTTTCGTCCTGTGTTCTCCTGCTATTATTGATAAATTGTCCACATATAACTTTAAATCTGTTAGCTTATACTTCATGGATTTGGGGGGCTCTATTGTATCTATATATTCATTATTTCTATGTTTTCTTTATATATTACTAATTTATCTTTATAAAATGTTCTCCTTTGTCTAAATTTTGTCTGTTTTGTCAGGTAATATAGTCATTTCAGTTTCCTTTTAGTTACTATTAGGATAAAGAAATTTCCTTTAGGTTAAGCTTATTTATGCCTTGCAATAGAGAATGTTCCTTTTGTGACTAGCCTTTAGGTGGATCTTGTGTGTGTACGTATGAGTTTATCCACTGTGTCAGTCCCTGCCTTTGAATCAGCATGTGTGTCCCTGTACTTATTTAATTACTGATAAAGTCTGCATATGCCAACCATTTTGCTAATCACCTCCGTCCTGTCTTATATTCCCTCTTCTCCTATTCCAGTATTTCCACATATAGAAAGCAGAAACTGATTTATAAGGGAAATATGATTTCATTTTCATACTAGATGAAGGACTATGTAGGTTTAATTGTAAAAGATAGAATACTAGGATATTTCATATGTTCTAAATTTAGGAGCTTTTAATTAAAGCTTGTAGTGATGTGTCACAAGGAGGAGCTCCTTTTGCTAAATGTTGAGCAATGAATAACACCATTATTTAGTGACTAGGTTGTTTTAGGCAGAACTAGAGCACAAGTAAAGGCATGAAGATTAAAGCAGATGTGTAGTCTCACAGCCCCCATACTCCCCTCTGACCTTCATGAGGTTTAGTATGAGGAGGCAGGTTGTGACAAGGCAAAAGAGAGGCTGAGGTCAGGTTTATTTATTGTCTGTTCAGGAACTATAGATTGACCTCACACTCTGTGCCAAGCACTCTGTTAGTTGCCAAAGATCCTGCATATGTCCTCAGTTTGATTTTCTTGGAGCTTATCTTGAAGGCTAGGAAAAGCAATTAAAAATAGAGATAAAGAATAAACTATCAGGAAACAAATCCTGTGTAAATAATGAAACAGTAGAGAGCTACATGGTTTGACTAAACCTACATGGCTGGGTGAGTTTCCTTCTAGAAGCACTGGGCAATATATCGCAATTTATGGGATAAAGGACATTGTTGGAGAACACTGAGATCCATTTTATATGTGATAATATTGAAGATTTTTTAAGAGGCCCAAGAGAATATGTTGGTAGAACTAACTTTAGAGCTCAAGGGTTTGGGGTTCATGGATAGCTTATGGGTGGTAGCTGAGGCTTTAAGGTTTGGTGAAGTAGTTAGAAAGATCAGATGGCAAGATGGGGACCAAAAAACAGTGTTTGAGATGATGAGTATTTAAGAACTATGCCGGACAGATCCTGTGGAAGAGTATGAGAAAAATAACCAGAGATGTAGAAAACAACCAAGAACAGGACTGAGACCAGTATTAAAAAGGCAAAAGTGAAGGTGATTAAAAGTCAAGATGTTCTAGCAGAGAGATCACCAGGTGAGGAATGAAGATGCAAACACTGATGATTTCACTCATATGTGGAATATAGAGAAACAAAACAAACATGGTAGATACTGAGGTAGTAACTGTCGGAGAAGGAGGAGAATGCTGGGAGGTTGAGGTACAGTTTGCTGGTGACGAACAGTATTAGTCCTTTGGTGGTGTGCGTGGTGTGGTAAATACATGTATGAGCGTAATGTTATACTGTCACTGTATCACTGTCTCCCGTTGTTCATCGTTTGCGGGCCCAGTCCTCCATATGTCCTGCTCATGCTAGTAGGGCAAGGGCATCTGCTTGCTCCAGGAACATAAAGAGCCCAACCATTCCAGTATAGGTCTATAATAGTTACTGGTGTTTGGCATATCAAATACAACACAGGTAGCTTGCAGGCCGCAATGTTATACACCTGAAACAATAGTTTTTTAATAAGAAAAATGATAAGTGGGCTGGAGAATTATTACAGGAGGTAAGGCACCTACTTTGAATGTATCCATCCAAAGCAGATTCCCTCGCCAATATGGACAATTAGTCCCATGGGCACAGCTAGGGTTCCCTCCAGAGCACCCCTCAGCACCCCCTGAGCACCTCTGGCTCTCCTGAGCACAGAGCCAGAAATAGCCTCAGCACCACGGCTTAGGTTGTGGCTCCTAAGCCAAAAATAAAATGTATGATAAATCAGTAATGAATGAATCCATGAACCTAATTAGGAGACATTAAGATACGAGTGAACTTCCAGAGAAAATTCAGAAGGTAGAGTTAAAAGTCCAATTGCAGGCAGTGGCGTCTCATTGGGTGATAAGGAAGCAGAAACATCAGATAGTGTCTATTACTTTTAGGATCTAGTGAGCAAGAAAAATAGTGGCAGCAGCCTTTCCTGCAGGGGACTTGGGGTTGGTGACAGGGGCTTCATGAGTGGAATGAGCCAAGGCCCACTCAGTGGCCGTTGTTGGACCAGCCAGGATTTACGAGCTGCTGAGAAAAAGATAGAGGTTCATAAGTGTTTCCCAAGTCGACCGAGATCTGCCTTCAGTAGTGCCTATCACAGAGGTGCATTTGAAATCTATAAAAATAAAGCAGAAGCTGCATCATCACTTGGCATCTATCCTCCTCCCAATAGAGGCAAAATAACAGATGCTCGTTGACAAACGTCTATGAACTATGCTTTCAAGTCACCCAGACAAAGGGTGCTAGTCATTAATGACAAGCGGGCAAGGAAGCTAAACATTAGGAGAAGGACAAATGATGTAAGCCTGAATTTTAAGCTCTTTCTTACAGTTTTTGTATGAATACTATTTTATTTTCTGTTTAATAAGATGCCTCAAAGCTTAATAAAAGAGGCACTTGAAGCAACAGATTGAGGGACAGAATCTTTTGAAGGCACGCTTCTGGCATTTTGCGAAGATGGCAGTGGCAGAGGTAGGACCGAGGTCCTAAGGGCATGCTAGGATTCCAAGGACTGAGCACAGAGTGATGAGTATGGCCATTGGCTCATGCTTGATAAAACAAACTGCTGATCTTGAGAAGAGTATTAGCCCATAAGTAATGGGACAGTGAGCTCAGAGATGAAAGGAAAATAGAATGTTGGAAGTGAGTGATCTCGTGGCCTGGGAAATGAGGTTAGTGGGTGGGCCACTGGATTTCTTCATTTCATTTATGAGTAGTAATAAGATCTGGGCCCAGCAACAGAAAATGTGCAGAATGCCTCTATTTAAGGATGCTGAAATCAGGAATCAGTAGATTTGGAGTTGGTTTTATGGCGGCAGTCATATTCTTGCTGCCTACTGAGTTGATGTTAGATTTGGATGAAATAATATGTCACTGCGGACGGTAAATGGGTTCGCTCAGGGCTCGGGAGGTTGATGGATGAGCCGTGTGAAGGTTGGAATGGGCAGCATCAGTCTCAGAGAAGGGCATTGAAATGAGCTCAGCAGAGAAGGAGCTGGAAGAAGACTTTCTCCAGCCCAGCTTGGTAATGATGGGAGGACAGAATGCGCCTCCCCTTTGTAGGGGGCAGAGGGCATGGCAGGGGGACCCTCCTGGGCAGGTTTCCCTTGGCACTCTGCAGAGCAGAGAAAATCCTGGTCTGCAAACTGTGGCTGTCATCAACTTGCTTTAATTGTTGCCATTATTACCCAAACATACAAAGGGCTTAATGAAGAAATTCAGCCCTGACAGCTGGGTAGAAGGAGCCCAAAGCTATCTCAGTGAACTCTTTTAGGGAAATGGCAATATCCCAGAGTCTCCAGTTTTGAGGAACTTGAAACGAAATCTTCTAAGGAGATAATCTTAGAACTTAAATCTGATATGCCTTGTCATCTGTTTCACTGCTGGTGACATTAGTGTTGGGTTGTTTGTGTGCTTTTTATCCCCAATTTTCTAAGCCATGGTTATAATCAGAATATGAACAGAATATATTCACTCCAGTGGAATGGATGCCAGGTTTATTAGTTGTTTTTTTTTAATTTATTTCATTGAGTCACTATGCCATACAGTTAAACGTCTATTTATGATCGGGTTTCAGTCACAGTATTACAACACCCTTCCCTCCACCAGTGGTTCTCACTACCAACATGCCCCTCTCCTGCCAACCTTTCTCCCCTACTTACCAGCCTGTCTCTATGGCCGGCACTTTGCTTCTTTCTCCCTTTGGTCTTGCCCCCTTTGGTCTTTACGGCTTGCAATACAGATACTAAGAGGTTACCATGTTTGTTTGTTTACCTATCATGCATGCAGTTCTTATACAGAGTAGTCATTCACTACTATTTTTATCATAGTGGTCCCTTCCTTTCCCAACTGCCTTTTCCCCAAGCGGTTAAGGCAGGCTTCCAACCATGGACCAAACCTCCTGGACCTTGGATATTGGTTTCATATTACGTTTTTCACACCCCACAAATGAATGCAATCATTCTGTGTCTGTTCCTCCTGACTTATTTCACTCAGCATGATACTCTCCATGATCCATCCATTTATAAGCAAATTGCATGACTTCATCTTCCTAACAGCTTATAGTAGCTAGATTTATTCTTTCATTGACTGTTCATTGCTCATTTCCTCATTCAGTCTTAGAATATTTCCTATATCTCTTCTCTATGCCAAGTGCTAGGTCAACTAATAGTGAACTAGTCTCTGATTTCATAAATTAGAGAAAATTAGCAGATGATGACTTACATCAGGATATTGAGCCTTTCTAAAGTTCTGCTAAACTAGAACTGAGAAAGTAGATAAAGGGATATGCATGATGTATTGTAAACCACAATGTGCAAAAGAAGACTGAGAGAAAGAGAGAGAGAGGGAGGGAGGGAGGGAGGGAGGGAGGAGGGAAAGAGCCTGCCATAGAGGCAGGTGGGAGGAGGAGGGGGGAGACTGGGGACATTGGTGTTGGGAAATGTGCGCTCATGGAGGGATGGGTGCTGTAACATTGTGTGACTGAAACCCAATCATGAACAGCTTGTCTATCTCACGGTGATATAATAATTTTTTTAAAAAAAATTATGTATTCTATTTGAATTATTACATTCTAAAAAATAAAGCATAAAATATTAGTTAGGCATAGATATTTTTAGTCATATACATAAGGAATTTCTGGTGCTATGTCAGTTATTGCTCCAGATAATCATTGCTGTAAACAAAGAAATATATACTGTATATCAGAAAACAAAATTTAAAGAATAATGGAATTCTTGTTTTACCTAAATGTATTCAAGCCCAGTATGTTTAAGAGAATATTGTCTTCAAATAAATAATTTAGAAAAATGTGTATAAAACAAGTCAAAAATATGAATAGATGACTCAGAAAAGGAAAACAATCATATGAATAATAATTAAGCAACAAAAGAGTGTTAACTAAATGTCTTGAAAGTGATATAAATTTGAAAGTAAGTGAAATGCTAGCTTTTGCCTTTTCAGCTTACACAGATTTGATTTAAAAACACTTGTGATGCTTTTTTTTCTTGTTTTTATATTTTTATATTTTGCTTTGGGAACTACACCGAGCTATGCTCAGGGATCACTCCTGCAGTGGTTTGGGATTCTATGGGATGTTGGGGATTGAACCCAGGTTAGGGCATGCAAGAGAGATGTGCTACCCTGTGTGCATCACTCTGGCCCTTGGTTTAAGGACATTTAAGGCCGAGGGAATGCAAAGAGCCAGTTACATGGGAGCAGTTCATGTGTATATCAAAGGTACAGACAATATCAAAGGTACAGACAATATTAGAGCTAATGTCTGTACTTTTCATTCAGCATTTATGTCTTGGGAGCACATTTCTTGAACATCAGAATGCTGTGTACAGTTTAAATTCATAGATCTCAATAGGGTTTGATGATCAGAAAGAAAGCATTTGATTCCCGTAAAATAATAACACGAACTGCTCCCAGCTGCACCCCCTGGCACGTGCAGCCTCCTGTCACCAGAGCCGTTCTCCTGTCTTCTCAGCCAGACATTTGCAGCTGCCTCCAGACATGCTGTTTCTTTCTCTTCTCGGTTTCTTTTAGTGTTTTTGTCCAGGCTGTTAATTTTTGATCTGCAAACACCCCTCGCTTGTACATCCATATAGTTCCTTGAAATCCATCTCATGCTCTCACAAGTATGAATGGGATGTAGTCCATTAAATAGCCCAACAGATGGTCCCCTAACTGAGGGTTGGGCCACCTTGGGCTACCACTAAGCAGGAACCCGCCTTGCACAGACCTTGGTTGAACGACACAATGGGGAATCCAATGAATGATTATTGTTGGGTTGACTGGGGTCAGCTGAGCCAGCAGGTTTTATAGGCTGCCTCTCCTAGTGGCCAGCAAGTCTTCTCAATAGATAATGCAGTGACCCACGTCCCGCTGCAGAATGTATGAGATGCTGTTTTATTTAGTCTCCATGAAAACATGAACCCCCTATATTTTTCCCTGTCTCAAACATGCCATGATCCCAATTAGCTGCAATTGCAAGCCATAAATGCTTCGTAATCTGAAAAATTTTCTTTCCCAGAGCACCAAGCTGCCTCTCCTGGCTCTCATCTTGTCTTAAGGTTTGATCCTCTCAAGTGCTGTTCCCCAAACAGGGTCCCAAGATTCTATACACGGACACACATGCATACACACACATGCAAACAAACACACACAATGATATAATTTTAAATTAATTTTTAAAATGTGAAATTAGGGACACATGATCTTTGTGGGTGTAGAAAATTAAGTGGAATATGGTAGAAATTTCAAGTGCAAGCTATAGAAAATAGACTTCAAACTCAAATATTTTTTTCTGAATATATAAATTGGACTTCAAATTATTCACTGTATCACTGTATCACTGTCTTCCCGTTCATCATCGATTTGCTCGAGCTGGCCCCAGTAACATCTCCATATGTCCTGTCTCATGCTAGTAGAGCCCAAGGCATCTGCTTGCTCCAGGAACATAAAGAGCCTCAATCCATTCCGGAATGAGGTCTATAATTGTGACTGGTATTTGGCATATATATCAAATACAACACGGGTAGCTTGCCAGGCTCTGCCGTGCAGGTAGCATACTCTTGTAGGCATCTCTAAGTCCAGCATTTATTGATAAACCGCGCAGCCGCAAGCGGTTCAAATTATTAAAGTTACAAACCACTGAATTAAAGTTACAAACCACTGAATTCATGGGAAAAGAGTTTGGTAACCACAATAAAAAAATATTCCCGTAGAATTTCTTGACAGACATCCCTGGATTTAGCTACTGCATGTTCTTCTTTGTGGAAGATGAAGATACTGGTTTTCTATTGATATCTGCATGATGCTGGACAACTAATGTCTGAGTCTCAATTTTCTTGGATATAAAAGAAGAATCACTATTTTGGGAGTCATTATAAGAATTGAGTGAACATCTAAAAAGTCCTTAGATGGCTGCTCTGATGTTAATGATGTTGGAACAACATTTTATCTACATATTAGAATCTTACAGCAAAGAGCATCTCATCAACAAAGAAGTGCCCCTTTTTCTATCTTTTCATCTCTGTTTAAATTAGATGGGTACCTTTGTGTACAGGCATATTTTCACTCCCCACCTAAACTCCCTAAATGTATGTTCTTTTTAAAGATTTTTTTTTTTTTTTTTTTTGCTTTTTGGGTCACATCCCCAATGCTCAGTGGTTACTCCTGGCTCTACACTCAGGAATTACTCCTGGCCGTGTTCAGGGGATCCTATAGACGGGGCTCGAACCTGGGTCGGCTGCATGCAAGGCAAATGCCCTACCCGCTGTGCTGTCACCCGGGCCCCTGTATGTTCTTTTTATTTATTACACTTGCTTAATCTTTTTGGTATTTAAGTCTTTAGTTGCTTTTTTTTAATTAATACTTTATTATACCATTGTGAGATATACAATTACAAAGTTGTTCATGTTTGGGGGTTTCGGTCATAGAGTGTTCCAGCACCCATCCCTCCACCAGTGCCCACTTCCCACCACCAATGTCCCTGTTTCCCCTCCTCCCTCCTCTAGCCTGCCTCTATGGCAGGTTCTTTATCTCTTTTCTCTCTCTTTCTCCCTCTCTCTCTCTTTCACTATTCCTTCTCTCTTACATATTGTGGTTTGTAATACATACACTTAGAGCTTTAATTGCTTTTGACTGGGATTTTAAATTAAATTAACTGATCAGGACTCTAGAGGTCTCTTTGACAATCTCATTGAAACAATATAAATTAAACCAAAGTAGTTATTTGCTCAGATATACACTGAAGGAGTGAAAAAATAGAGTCAAATAAGCCTCTGTTAGAGATACCAGGAACTTAAACTGAGGGTATCGACCTGAATCCACTTCTGATATGTTTCCTCCCAGGAACTTAACATAAGAATGCAGGAACTTTGCTCATGTCTCAGAATCTGTTTCTGAGTTGTGTGAGTTGTTTTGAATGGAAAACTTGACTTTGTCATTGGCTGGATATGACACACACCTGTAGCAGAAGAATGCTACTTGATGTATGGATTCCAAAAAAGGTTTCTCTTTCAAAATAATATAAGCTTCTCTGTCACTATCTTTGTAAGACACGTATCTAAACTATAAACAAATAGGGGAGTAATTAAAGATGACTAATTAACTACTGCAGCTGTGTCATTACCACCTAGAACTTTGTTAGAAATGAAACTTCTCACACCCCACCTCAGACCTGCTAAAGCAGAAGCAAGTCTCCAGGTGATTCTTTTATAACCTGCTGCATATATATATTATATTGTATATTATTATATAATATATATTAGATTACTTACTTGAGACGTATCTCAAGTAATTTACAATATACAGGTAGATTGCTAACTGATACTAAAATTTATAGTAGTAATTACATTCATTTTAGGAGAGGCTCTATACCAAAAAATACTATTTTGCTCACCAACATAAAGGGAGGACTGGTTATACTTTGAGTTAAGTATTTACTTCATCAAGTGTTATTTGATGTTATATAAATTAAATGCATTTTCTATTTAAAATAGTATTACTTACTGGTATTTGCCCTTTATTTTTTTTCTCTTTATATTTACACATGGTAGACGAATTGGATTTTATGTCAATACTTTCAAAAATGTCTCTAGCCTCGAGGCCAAGTTTCATAAGGAAATTGCAGTGGTGAGTAATAATTCATTATAAATTATAGAATATTAAGCAAGTGAATGTTTATTTTGGAAGCAAATGAAATCATATAGGAGTTTGCAAAAGAAATTCTCTCTTTTGTATATATCTCTTAGTAGTCTTACTACTCTCAGTAATAGTTCAGTTTTCATGTTGTGATCACATTTATATAAAAGATTTTAATCTAAATATTTATAGAAATAGTAGTGAATCAGTGCCTGCTTTTATTTTTCTCCGATATCTTTTTCTCATTTTGCAGTCTTACAGTCTTTATTTATTTTTTTGGGGGTCACACCCCGTGGCGCTCAGGGGTTACTCCTGGCTCTGTACTCAGGAATCACTCATGGCAGTGCTCAGGGGACCATATGGGATGCCGGGATTGAACCCGGGCCAGCACAGGCCGGCCACATGCAAGGCAAATGCCCTACCCGCTGGGCTATTGCCCCCCCCCCCCCCCCCCCCAGTCTTTATTTTTTAATCCACATTTTAAAATTGGAGTTCGGCATTATAGGCTTGGGAAAAACTGGTCTCCAGATATTCAGATAGAAAAGCAGCTCTATTTGTCTACTACTTTCTTAGTTTAGTACAATAGTTTGTAACTTTCTCTCTAGAAGAATCCAGAAGACAATAGGTTTTTGTTTTCTCTTCTGGACTCAAGTTAGTACGAATATTTTCAATTTTTAATGTATGTGTTTGTGGCCTTTCAGTTTGGGTCTTAATTTTAAATTATCTTCTGTGTACAACTTAAAGTATTGGGCAATATCCTGATTTGGCACCAGAATGACTTACAGCTAATAGAAAAGTGTCTCTGTCCCCTTAGCTTTGCCACAAACTATTTGAGGTGATGACGAAATTGGGCGACCAGCATGCTGACAAGGCCTTCACCATTCAGGGAGCGCCAAGGTAAGTCCTATTTATCAGAGCCCAATGTCTCTATAAAGGGTCTATGTCCCTTTAGGCAGCGCTTGTTGAGATTTCTGCAGCCCTGCCAGCCTGTACTATTGTGTTCACTCTGTTGAGATCCAAAACTATAGAGCCATTCCCTGTGGAACCTCACACCAGATTTCCTTCTGTGCTTTCACATTTACCTTCTGCTGTCATATATTTCTCCTATTGGCTGTTTCACAGTGTCACATTATATAATAAAATGATTAGCATTGGTTCTCTCTGCTTCCCATAGGTCCAGACAACAGTGTCACGTTCATATAATAAAATGATCCATTGCTTCTCTCTGCTCGCCATGAGTCCAACAGCAGTGGGATAAAAATTGTCTCATTAAGCACTTGCTACTTTTCGGTGGAGAAAGATTCTCTAAGTGCATGATAGTTCAGTCAGACTTTCTCACTGGTACTGATGTAATCCTTCATGCACATGTTTGGAGAAGAAAGACACAGAGAGAGAAGAGAGAGTGAGAGGAGAGTAGTAGTAGTAGTAGTAGCAGCAGCAGCAGCAGCAGTAGTAGTAGTAGTAGTAGTAGTAGTAGTAGTAGTAGTAGTAGTAGTAGTTGTTGTTGTTGTTGTTGTTGTTGTTGTTTAGGTCTCTCCCCTTCTAGTTATCTTGACTCTACATTCTTTCTTTCATCACACACTGTTGTTTTGAGTTTTCCACTCACTTACCAAAGACCCAGAAACCCACAGGTGGGTTCTCTGTGCTGCCAGAGAGCTGGCTTCCCACCACCACCACCTGTGGTTGTGCATTATATTGAGTCTGTTCTCAAGAAATGAAGGCTGGCAAACTTTGAGCTGGGAGTCAGAAGACTTTGTTTTGTGACTGTAGTTAACTTGATTTGCCTTATTTGAGTAAATCCAGTGCCCTCTTTGATTAATCATCTTATGTTTTAAAATCAGACCAAAATTTGATATTGAATCAACTTGCTAAACAGCCTCAAAAGGTTATATTTAAGGCTTCAGTGTTATTGTCTGCTATACCTCATGCAGACATTTATAAAATACACTTATCAAACACACACCTACGTCTCCATGTGTCAGTCTTTGGATCCCTCTGGGTATAGCTTATTAGTTTTAATCACTGCTGCTTGGTTTAACTTTACTGTCAATCTCTATTATAATGCTTACACAAAGTGAACATTAAGTACATTTTCCTTAAAATAATATCTGAAAGGGGTTAGGTGCGTTTAAAGCTAGAGTTATGTCACCCGGTGTCTAGGAATGAATGAAGAATTATAATAAGAGTGCCAATATTTGGCTCTTTTAGAAATGAAGTGCATGAGGAAATTCAGGGTTGCCCTCTCCTAGAGATGAAATACTTGATTCTTGATGAATCAGATCAGGTGGAGGTAAAGTTGGGGCCGCTTTAACAAATGTTCTTTTCACTTTTCTCAATGTCCTTCTGCAGTATGACAAGGTGAGTCAGTCCACTGGCTTCTCTGTTAGGCATAGTTTGGACTGTGCTTTCTGATAGAGTCCATGATTGTGCACACAGAGCCATAATCATGGAACATATCCTGTTCTTTCTTAGGAACCCATTTCCATGGGCCCTGTATTTGTACACTAGCTGCTCCAACCTTTCAATATATGTTCAAGTATTTCGAGGTATAGATCTCTAGCAGTAGACTGTAGATTCTTAGAGAGTAGGTTGTTCCCAGTTACCTCTTAGTCATTGTGTTTGGCCCATTCACAAACATCTGGACCCATTCCAAAACCACAGTGGCCTGTCAGCAAATGTTAGTGAGTCTCAGCCATCACATAATTTATTTGTACATGTCAAGGTTTTTGAGTTGGGTCCTTACTCTTTTACATGCTGGGAGGAATTAATAGATTTTCAAATTTTACCAAAAAGCTCTCCTACAGAATTTTAGTGAACACTGTCTTGAGAATGCCTTTTGATATCAAATTTTAAATCATCAGGGTAGGGGCCAGAGTAATAGTACAGCAGGAAGGGCGTTTGCCTTGTGTACTGCTGACCTGGGTTCAATCCCTGGCATCCCATATGGTCCCCTGAGCACCTGAGCCAGGTGTAATTCCTGAGCACAGAGCCAGGAGTAGCCCCTGAGCATTACCAAGTGTAACCCAAAATGCAAACAAATAAATAAATTTCAGGGTAGATATATTTTTTTTTTGGCTTTTGGATCACACCTGGCGATACTCAGAAGTTACTTCTAGCTCTACACTCAGGAATTACTCCTGGTGGTGCTGGGGACCACATGGCATGCTGGGGATTGAACCTGGGTTGCCACATGTAAGGCAAATGCCCTACCCACTGGACTATTGCTCCGGCACCAGGGTAGATCTCTTTCAGGATGATTTTTTATATTAATTCAATTCACTTGCCTTATACTTAGAAAATTCTTGCAGTCTGATATTGGGCACAGTGGGAGGAAGAGGGAAGTTGTATTGCTAAAACATCAGTTCAGATTTGCTAAATTGCCTAGTGACCAAAGGGCTTCTTGAAACTCTTTGTGCTCCACTTTACTTACCTTTAAATTGGAACTGTAATACCTGGGGATTGCGATGCTTGAACAGATGAATGGGCTCTCACCCACAAAAGAAAAAGAAGTTGTACAATTTGCCCATTCTTAAAGATAATGGCACTTGCCCAGAAAGAGGAGGTGATTGCAGACAGTGTGTGCTGTGTCCTGCAATTCTGTGCTGTGGTCACCCAGGGTGAGTCAGTGCTGTTTGCTAGAAGACCCTTTGCTTGCTGTCTGTGTTCATCTAGTGATTCAGGTCCTCTCCGCATCGCAAAGACGCCTTCACCTCCTGAGGAGCCGTCGCCCATCCCAAGCCCAACAGCTAGTCCTAATCATACTCTGGCTCCTGCTTCCCCCGCCCGGTGCGGCCACGGTCACCTTCACAGGTAGAAATGAAGTTAGATGCATGGGGGGTGGGGTATGGCGTGGAAGAGCAGGGGGTGAAATGACCTGATCTCATAAGGACTGGTCTCGTAGTTCTGGGCAGTTCTGGACGTTTCAGTTGGGGCCTCTGTGATGGAAGTCTTTGACTGTTATGATAGCTTCAAAGAAATCAGCTTTTTTTCCCTTCTGTGGATTTTTGGCAATTTCTTGTGTACTCTAGAGGTGTATTCAATATGCCAAAAACAGTAACAATAATGGACCTCATTCCCAACGAATGGAGAACTTTACTGGTGCCCACTCTGAGCAAATCGATGAACAACAGGAAGACAAGTGATACAAGTGATATTTTAGGATTGTGAGCATCAAGAATTCTTCCTGCATCTCTACTCCCTGGAAGTCCATGCCCCTATCTTAGGGAGTCAGAATTTTTCCTATGTGTGGGGGTGGAGTGAGGTGAACGTGAAGATTCCATGTAATCAATCCTACTTTCTCCAAGTAATCTCTTTTAGCTAGCAATTCAGGTGATACTCAGAACAGCCTAGAAAAAAAAAACTTACGTTGATAAAAAACTGGCATTTCTCCCAGTATTGCACATGAAAATTCCAGGGATCAGATAATAATAAGAGGAAGGTAGACAGAGAAAAATTACTATTTCTCTTCCCTAATTTAGGTGTAAAGGAAATTCAGACAGGAAACATAACAAACTGCAGAGTTTGAAAACTGCTTCATATTGTCTGTCTGAGACTGAGGAAAGTTGTAAGAAGAGACATCTAACAGAGGGAGCCAAGTTGAATATATAATATCTCAGGAAGTTGACATAGAAAGGGAAATGTGTTGCCCATTGGGTGACCACTGTGATTCCAGTGATAAGCTTGCATGGTTTTAGTTTTTGTTTGTTTGTTTATTGAATCACCATGAGATACACAGTTACAAAGCTTTTGGGATCAGGTTTCGGTCATACAGTGTTCCAATATTCATCCCCCCCACCACTGTACTTTTCCCCCCACCAGTGTGCCCAGTATCCCCCCAATACACACACACACACACACACACACACACACACACTCTATGGCGGGAACTTTTCTTCTTACTCTGTCTACTTTTGGGCTTTATGGTTTGCACTACAGATATTGAGAGGCCATCATATTTGTTCCTTTCCCCACTTCAACACACATGTCCTATCTATAGCAATCCCAGGTCTAGTTAATTGCAGAAGTGAGAAATGAGTTTTAGTTGATTTTGGAGGAGATAATGCTTTAGTTTAACTTTCCAGGCATAGGAGATAACACTTTAATTTAACTTTCCAGACCTTGCCCATGGAATTCAGAGAGCTAGGGAGATAGTTTTCTTTGCTTGTGTCAGGTAGGCTCAGAGTAGATCCCCTTATGAACCTCATTTTGCCCAACATTGTTATGTTATAATGTTGATGAGAAAACAAACCAGTCTGGCAGACACAGGCTTCAAGGCTCTTATTTCACATCTGATGTCGTTACACCTCCATTAGCTTCAAGCCCTGCTTTGTGCGATCTTATAGGGGAGTTAATGAATTTACTATATTTCTTTGTGCATTTGAATCTTGGATTTTAACGGGTAATGAGTCTTCCACTGAGCTCTGCTTGTGTGACTCTTTTAATGCCTCACTTGTCATCTTTGGCTAATTAACTAGTTGCTTCTATTGAATTCTTTGTAGACAAGGAAAGGACCCCCTGTTCCGCCGCTGCCTAAAGTCACTCCAACTAAGGAACTGAAACAGGAGAATATCATCAATTTCTTTGAGGACAACTTTGTTCCAGAAATCAGTGTGACAACACCTTCTCAGGTAAATGGGAGACAACCGGGGTATACGTGGGAGGACTGCCCTTTAGGGACTCTCAGGTCAGCTCTAAAAAGCACATGTTAAAGCCAGCAATGCAATTTCAGCTGCCATCCAGCTTCACTTTAATAACATCGTACTATGTATAAAGTGTTTTATTTTTTTAGTATTTATTTATTTTGGTTTTCAGGTCACACCATGTTGGGCTCAGGGATGACTCCTGGCTCAGGGCTCAGGGATTACTCCTGAAGGGGGGTTGGGGGAAAATATCGGGTGCCAGGGATTGAACCTTGGTCAGCCAAAAGCAAGACCAGCGCTCTACCCACTGTACTGTTGCTCCAGCCCCTCTAAAGCATTTTAAATGGGAAATATATATAATTTCAAAAAACTAATTTCTTATTAGTAGGAATATTATATACTTATAGAAACTAGAAAAACGAGAATAGAAATATTAAAATATATAGAATGAGGAACTTTAATAATTACTCATATCATTCTAATGTAGTAATATACTGTGGTATTTGTTTTCTTGTGTTGGGGTTTTTGTTTCATCTTTTCATTTTAGGTAGATATGTGTTTTTTATACATAAAGAACTGTTAAAATATATAAAATGAAGAACTTTAATAATGACTTACATAATGCCACTCCAAATTGTAATATATTTTGGTATTTGTTTTCCTGTGGTTGGGGTTTTTGTTTGTTTTGTCTTTTCGTTTTAGGATTTGTGAGTTTTGCTACATAAAATACAGACCTCATTGTTATGTATACCTGATTTTTCCTACTCAATTTTGTTGAATATTTTTAATGTCCTAATAGTGTCTTTTAAGAAAATGTGTAATCAGAGATTCTACTCAATGTTCCAAACCTAACTGAATCCACTGACTCCCCACTCTCCCCCCCCCCCTTTTGGTTTCTTTCCCCACACTTTGGTGATCATCAAATACATATGAATTCATTTTGCACCGTCCAGCATTTCTTCCCATTAGTTCCTAGTAGAAGATGAAGAGTTTACATACAAGAGATGAGTGCTGGAAAGTCTGCAGCCAGTCAGCAGAGTCACGTCCACCTGCAGGAGTGGGCGAACAGAAGCAGCACAGGTCCTGCCTCAGCGAGACCTCAGGGAACATACTGTTCTCGGGCGCTGCTGTCATACCGGCAGCCTGAGTGACTCCTGCCTCTAGAAATCTCCACATTCAGAAGAGCCCCTTGTGCCATCAAAACAAAACCTGCTTTAAGTAAGGGTAAAAGTCCCTAGAGAAAGCATGTTAGTGTCCTTGCCTCTTTGTGTTTTCTGGGCACGAAGTAATGTTTCTGTTTTGCCTGAAGTACAAACACAACATAATAGTTACTGAATAAACCAGTAATAACACTGTGTGCAGCATAGGATCGCAATCACCTTTCTCTAGATAGTAACAGAGACAGTACACAGGTAACCAGAGGATAGACACTCAGAAGCATGCAGTTGCGAATCAAAGATTAGCATCTCTTGAAAGATATTTTTTGTTTGTTTCTTATTTTGAGCCACTCCGGGCAGTGCTCAGGGATTTTTACTCCTGGCTGTGTGTTCAGGAATCACTCCTGGTGGAGCTTTGGGGATCATATAGAGTGCTGAGGATCAGGCTTGGGTTGTCTGTGTGCAAGACAAGTGTCCTACCCTCTGTACTGTCTCTCCAGCCCCAAGACTATAAATGTTAAACCTCTTATAAATGTGGCAAACTTAACTGCAACAACAATTAAAAAATTCTCTTTTTTTCTTTCGGGTCACACGGGCCTGGCTCTGCACTCAGGATCCACCTGGCGGTGCCGGGGGACCTTGGGATGCCGGGATCAAACCCAGGCTGGCGGCCAGAGCAAACGCCTACCCCTGGGCTTGCCCGCCCCAAAATTAAAAAATTTAAAAGAAAAGCATTTACAAAGAACGTAAATTTTTCAAAGGTTACTTTTTGTGGTGCTAAAAATAACTATGTTATGCCTGAAGTTTACTACTTTTGTTATGTACTTTATGGTGAAGAAAAGCATTTGTTTTAATCCCACCTAGAAGGTCAGTGAGTGAGGAAGGAAGTCTCTCTCCTCTGAGAAGCGGAGGACAGAGTCCTCTTAATACATCAAACTTGGAGTGGTTCCAGAGGCTCTCTGGGAAGTCACCAAAGGCCTGTGTGTGGTTGTGGGGAGAAAAGGATTCATGTTGTTTTTCTGGCCCGGTGATTACAAATTCACACCCATGGCTCCCTCCCCAGAGCTTTGTCTCTTCTTGTCTCGTTTATCGCACTTAGCATAGAGAGCAGTGGCATAGCCAAAAGAAAAGTGCACAGAAGGAAAGACAACTGAGGTAATGGGATAAAATAGTAGCCAGTCTCTGCAAGGAGCTCAGGCAGTTCTATTAAAAGCTAAGTAGCTGCACTGAAAAAGGAGTAAAGTGGTCTGAATTGATATCTATCTTAAGAAGATGTACAGCTTGCCACAGGCGTAGGGAAAGGCATGCGGTGGAGTCTCTCTGGAGATGAAAACCAAAACTACCAAAAGACACTGAAAACCATTAGAATGTCACTTGTCTCTTGTCTTCCCATTGTTCATCGATTTGCTCGAGTGGGCACCAGTACCATCTCCATTCGTTGGGAATAAGGTCCATTATTCTTACTGTTTTTGGCATATCGAATAGCTACCACGGGTAGCTTGCCGGGCTCTGCCATGGCTCTGGGTTCATCCTAGGAGGTCCAGTCTCTTTCTATGTCAAACCGTCAACCATCCATTAGAATGATTTATCAAAAAGCGAAAGGTAGGAGTTGGTGAGGGGGTGGAGAAAGGGAGCTCTGGCACGATATTGGTGGGAACATAAATGGGTACAGCTGCTGTGGAAGAGTCTGACTGCTCCCCCAGGCCCTCCTGCCGCCTCCAGTCCAGCAGCCGATTTCTGATATGTGTAACCAAAGATGCGATATCTCGGTCCTAAAGAGATTCCTACATCCCCACATTCACTGCAGTACTCCCAACAGTCTAGCTATTGAAACAGCCTGTCTGCTTACAAATGAATCCGGGGACTGGAGAGAATACGGGGTGAAGGCACTTGCCTTTCATGTGGCTGACCTGGTTCAATCTGCAGCACGGCATTTGGTCCCCCAAACACTGCCAGGAGTGATCCCTGAGTGCTAACATAGGAGTAAGTCCTGGGCACTGCTGGGTGTGGCGTAAATCTTTACCCTCAAATAAGTTCAGGGTGAAGACAATGTGATATCAGAAGCAGAGCAGAGATACTGTGGTGGCCCCTTTATATGACCTGGGTGTACGGTACACAGAGTATTAGACAATATGCCTTCTAGAGTGCGTGCTGTTTATGCTGTACTATGCGGAGATTTGTGGAAGCACAGTCTGTGAAGTGACACTTTTAAATAAATATTTCTATTATTTATTGAATAAAAATAAATCCTGCCATTGTGACACATGGATGAGTCTGAAGGACATTTTGACATCTGAAGGAAATTTTACATCTTCTCAGTAAATGTCTCTTTTAAACTTTTTTGCTTTTCCATTTAGCTTCTTTTAATAAGTAAAGTGAATACTTTTTAAATGGAATATTTTGAATTACTTTTAGATGCATATTTAGGCAAGTTTGAAAATTCTTCATAAATTTTGAATACTGATATTTATCAAATAATGACTTTCAAATATTTTCTTCCAGAATGTGACTGTCTTGTTTTATTTTAAACATAGTTTTTTTTTTGAAAAATAATTTATTGTTGTTGTGATGGTAGTCCTTCCCTCAAGGTGTTGCAGGTGTGGCTGTGGTGCCCAGCTGCATTGGCAGGTGGCAGACAGGAGACAGGCTTGTCTACAACCAGGGCTTAGCCCCGTGGGCCCTGTATGGTTGATGGTCTGATATAGAAAGAGACCGGGCCCCCTTGGGTGAGCCCAGACCACGTCAGAGCCTGGCAAGCTACCCGTGGTATATTCAGTATGCCAAAAACAGTAACAATAATGGACCTCATTCCCAATGAATAGAGATGTTACTGGTGCCCAATTGAGCAAATCGATGAACAACGGAAAGACAAGACAAATGACAACTGACAAGTGGTGGTAGTTGTTGTTAAGCCCAAAATGTCAATTTTCTTTTTAATGAAATGAACTTGGAATTTTGTAGCACATCTAAAAAATACTTTCTTATCCCAAATTACTGAGGAATTCTCCAGTGTTTTTTTATTTGTTTGTTTTGACTCTTTTCTTTTTTTGGGTCATGCCCAGCGCTGCTCGTGGCTACTCCTGGATCTGAACTCAGATATTACTCCTCGTGGTGCTCAGGAGATTCTATGGGATGCTGGGGATAAAATCCAGGGTGGTGTGAAAGGCAAATGCCCTATTGCTGTATTATTGCTCCAGCCCCCTCCTGTGTTGTTCCATATGGTTAGGTGCCATATTTAAATCTCTGGTGGTTTGGAGTTGTATATGTATTGAAATTTACTTCATTAAACTTGAATTTGTTGTTTTTAAGTCTGTTTAGTCTAGTGAATTGCCTTTAGGATAATAGTAGTTGTGTGGAGTATTAGTTGTTGGTATATGTGTGGTTCTATTTCTGGACTCTTGCTTTTTACTTTTATCCAATTTTCCTCTGCCAAGTACCCTGTTGATCACTTGATATCCCGTTGTTCATCAATTTGCTCGAGCGGGCACCAGCAATGTGTCCATTTGTCCCTGTCACATGCCAGTGTAGCCCAATGGCATCTGTTTGCTCCAGGAATACGAAGAACCTCAAACCATTTGTTCAGGGTCTTGATGAAGAAGTCTGACCATCTTGTAGGTCAGCGACCACATAATCTTTTGGCGTCCCATGGGATCCAGTCAGTAACGGCTCTAGTCCAGCGTCGTCTCCAAATCGCATTACATGTCCAGCCCATCTGATTGTTGATGCCTTGGCAAACAAGGCACTGACTCTCTATCATCGACAGAGGTCGGAACTCCGGATTCCTTCTCTCACTTGGGTGAGGTGTGATATTCCAAGCATAGCTCTTTAAATTCCTCTTTGGGAGACCCGAATAGCGTTCTCATCCTGCTTTTGTAGGGCCAAGGTCTCTGAGGCGTATGTTAATGCAGGGAGAAAGGTAGAGTCGAAGAGATGTGCCCAGAGCCAGAGGTTCTTTGTCCTTTTAGCTAATTCTTTGATGGTCCTGAAGGCGTTCCATGCCGCTCTCTTCCTCCTGTGCAGCTAAGGTTTTAGGTCATTCATCATGTTGATTTCTCGACCTAGGTAAACATAACTGCTGCATTCAGAGATGTTTGTTCCGTTGAGAGTGAATGGAGCATCTGGAACCAATTTGTTTTTTATGAACATTGTTTTGTTGAGATTCAGCTGTAGACCTATCTTTCCACATTCTCAGTCGAAGTCAGCCAGCATTTGTGCCGCTTGGCTAATGTTTGGTGTTATTAGAATGATGTCATCAGTGAAGCGGAGGCGGTGTAGTTGCCGACCATCTATCTTCACTCCCATTCCTTCCCATTCTAATTGTTGCATGATGTTCTCGAGGGTGGTGCTGAAGAGTTTTGGTGAAATGATATCACCCTGCCAAACCACTCTTTTGACATCAATGATCACTTCCTTGTAGAATGGTAAGATCCTGGTGGTGAATTGGTAATACAGATCACAAAGGATCTTGATGTATTGGGTTTGAATGTCCTGTTTGGCTAAGGCTTCGATAACTGCTTTGGTCTCAACAGAAAAAGGCTTTTTTTTAAATCAATGAACGTGAGACAGAGTGGCATCCTGAACTCCTTACAAACCTCAGTGAGCTTGGTTACTGTGTGGATATGGTCGATTGTGCTGAATCCTTTTCGGAAGCCAGCTTGCTCGCATGGTTGTCCTTCATCTAGTGTGCTGCCAATCCTGTTCAGGATGACTCGAGTGAACAGCTTGTAGATGATGGACAACTGGCAGATGGGGCGATAGTTGCCAATGTCATGGATGTCTCCCTTCTTGAACTGCAGAAGTACCCTGTTATCTCAATTATTGTCACTTTTATTGTTCTCCCTTCTGAAATACGACATGCCATTTCGTCGGTAAAGAAGGGAACAGCACCTGGCCCAGACACAATCAGATCCCAACACCTGAAGAATCTGCCATCAGTTCTCATCAATACACTAGCTCAGCTCTTCACAGTCTGCCTGTCTGAATGCAAGGTGCCTTCCCGAATGGAAAATCGAAGAAATAGCTAAAAGGACAAAAGAACCTCTGGCTCCGGGCACATCTCTTTGACTCCACTCATTCTCCCTGCTTTAACATATGCCTCAGAGATCTGTGCCCTATGAAAGCAGGATGAGAACACTATTTGGGTCTCCCAAAGAGGAATTGAAAGAATTTCCCTTGGAATATCACGCCTCACTCAAGTGAGAGAAGGAATCGGAGTTCTGACCTCTGTCGCTATTTTAGAATCAAGGACGCTGTCTTGTTTGCCAAGTTATCGAAAATCAGATGGGCTGGACATGTAATGCGATTTGGAGACAACTGCTGGACTAGAGCTGTTACCGACTGGATCCCATGGGATGTCAAAAGATCACGTAGCAGGGGGCGGAGTGATAGCCTAGCGGGTAGGGCGTTTGCCTTGCACACAGCCGGCCTGTGCTGGCCTGGGTTCGATCCCCGGCATCCCATATGGTCCCCCGAGCACTGCCAGGAGTAATTCCTGAGTGCAGAGCCAGGAGAAACTCCTGAGCATTGCCGGGTGTGACTCCCAAAAAAAAAAAAAAAGTATTGACAGGATTTGGGGCTGGAGCGATAGCCCAGCGGTAGGGCGCTTGCCTTGCACGCTGCCGGCCTGTGCCGGCACGGGTTCGATCCCCGGCATCCCATATGGTCCCCGAGCACTGCCAGGAGTAATTCCTGAGCGCAGAGCCAGGAGTAACCCCTGAGCATCACTGGGTGTGACCCAAAAAGCAAAAAAAAAAAAAAAAGATCACGTAGCCGCCCACCTACAAGATGGTCAGACTTCTTCGTCAAGACCCTGAAGGAATGGTTTGAAGCTCTTCATATTCCTATAGCAAGCAGATGCCGTTTGGCTACATTGACATGTGATAGGGTCAAATGGAAATGTTAATGGCACCCGCTCAAGCAAATCGATGAATAATGGTATACAAGTAATCAAGTGTCACTTTATACTGTTGTGGAATTAGATATGGCTGTTTTGGCTATTCTAGGTCCTCTGAGTTTCCACATGAATTTAAGGATATTTTAATAAAATGATTACCAGAGTATTTGTTTACTAGGACTATTGGGACAAAGTGCTATGAATTTGGGGTGACTTCCAAGCCGCAGAAATGGTTTTCTCACAATTCTTGCACATAGTAGTCTGCATTCAGGGTATTATCAGGGCTCACTTCCTTCTGACACTCTAGGGACTTAGTCTTTGTTGCCTTGTCTCTGGCATCTGATGGTGCTGCCAATCTTCTCTTGTTTTCATGCTGTTTCCCTGTTGTCTGCATGCTCCATGTCTTCACTTTCCTTTCCTTGTGCTTCTGTGTCCAGATTTCCTTCATATAAGAATTCATTGCATCACAGCCCACACTAATCTATTTTTGTTTGTCTGTTTGCTGGGGATTAAAAACCTTGGCAGGTCACATGCAAGGCAAGTGTTCTCTCTATTGTCCTATTGCATTTACCCTCTCATACCTTTTTATTCTCTGTAAAATTTTCTTTGAGCCCATTCAAGATCCTCATCATGGTGTCGCTGAAGTCTGTCTGGGAGGTGATAGAGTTAGTTGGTGCTATTAGAGCCTTCTCATCTCATCTTCACTCCTTGTGCATTTGCTTTGTTTCTGCAGTTCTTTCAGGTGCAGTTTTGTAGTTTCCTCCCATAAGAGGGCTTTCGGTGATGATTCCCGCCCCTAGAGGCATTCAGGGAGACCCTAGGGTCGTGGACTTCCACGGGATTATTTCTGTCTGCAGTGTGAAGTTGGGGAAGTCTCGGATAAGTATTCCAGCAGCACAGGGTGAAATCGTGGCTCTCTTTGGTGCACATTGGATTCTTGGCAGCATGTGGACGGCACTGAGAAGCTGCAGGCAGGCCACCGACGCTCAGGGTTTTTCTTGGCAACAGTTGGGCTGGCTGGGCCTTTATGTCATGGTGCTAGTGTCCTGCCTCTTCAGGTGCCTGGTGAGTCTGTCAGGGCACTCTCCTGAACATTTGGCAGACTTGAAGATTGTGTACGGAAGCTGCAGGCAGGCACTGCAACCCAGGATTTCTCAAGATTTGTCTTAATTATGTTTTAAGCATCATTCATGATATAATGGCTTTTTTATTTTTAATCCCTAAATGTTTTTGTTTTACAGAGGAAAGCAAACAAACACCAAGGAATATAGCCTCAATTCTCCTCAAATTGAGGATTTGAGGCTATATTCCTTGGTGATCTGGCTCTGCATCCAGGGATCACTCTTGGTGATGCTCAGGGGATCATGTTGGGTGCCAGATTGCCAAGAGCAGGGAAAATGCCTTAACCACTATACAATCTCCATCCCTTCACTGTCACTGTATCACTGTCTTCCCATTGTTCATCAATTTACTCGAGTGGGCACTAGTAACATCTACATTAGTCCTGTCACTAGCAAGTGTAACCCAAGGGCATCTTCTTGCTCCAGGGACTGGAAGAGCCTGAAACCATTCTTCAGGTCATGGAACTGAGGTCCATAATTGTTACTAGTTTTTGGCATAACAAGTAAATAAAACACGGGTAGCTTGCCAGGCTCTGCCGTGTAGGTGGTATAGTCTCAGTAGAAGGCTCTCATCTCGAGTATTTACTGATGAAACTTATAATATGTGTATATATTATAATACCTAAATTATATACTATAATACCTAAATTTTTTATACCTAAATTAAAAATTTTAATTAAAAATATTAAAACATTTACTCTGGATAAAACTCCATCCCTTTATCCTTTAATTATAAGTAGAGCCCCTTTAAGGACTCTTTACTGAGGTTCTGTGAGGCATAATTTGTGATCTACAAATTGTTTTGAGAAGTTGAAGAATGTCAAGGATTTCTCTACAGACCATCTAAGTATCTAGTTGAGAGATATGGTACCAGACCTTAGCAGCAGACTGGAACCTGACTGCAGTTCCACTTCAGCTATGCTGCATCTGAAGGCCAGAACCAGGAGGGTCTCATTCAGACTCTCATTCAGGAAAAATGATTCTGTATGTTTCCTGAAGCTTTTCAAGGATTGAGTGATTCAGGGAAAATGCAGATTGTGGAGTAAAATAAAGCTATTGCTTCCAAAACCAGTATTGCCATTGTTATAGTGCAGTATATACTAATATATAAGTATATACTATATATAATATATAAAATATATACTAATATATTTATAATATATAACTAATATATAAGTTAGCAAAAAACAACTTAATAACAAAAAAACCTTAAGAAGAAATTAATAACATGAGCCCCGCTCATGAAAAGCTTGAATAGGGATTAGGGAACTTACTGAAATGTTTGTGATCGTACCCATTTACTACAGAGGGTAGGGGATGGAGCGATAGCACAGTGGGTAGGGTGTATATCTTGCAAGCAACCGACCCAGGTTCGATCCCCAGCATCTCATATGGTCCCCTGAGTACATCCATGAGTAATTCCTGAGTGCAGAGCCAGGAGTAACCCCTGAGTATCACCAGGTGTGAACCAAAAAGAGCAAAATCAATCAATAAATCAATCAATCAATAAATACAGAGCGTTCTCAGAAGAGCATTAGCTCTGTGAAATTTTAAGTATATATGAGGAAGAATCTTGGTATAAAATAGAGAAATTGATAACATTAGTATGACCAATATAAGCAGATTTGCTTCTACAGTGAGTGTCATATACTAAAAAAAGGGTTGTCTATTATGCATTTTACCTAATGCTTACAAATAGATATTCTCAATTTTTATTTTGGTAAATAAGATATTTCATTCAAATGCCATGATTACATAATTGTTCATAATAAGTTGTTACAGGCGTTTTATGTTCAAACATCAATCCCACCACCCCTAGAATGATATTCTTTCTACCACTGTTCCCATTTGGAAAACCACCCTCCAAGCCTCCTACTTTAGCAGAAACACAATACTCTATTTTCATATTGCTTGTTGCACCTAAGTGACTAAAGATGTTACCAAAAATACTTCAGTAAAATAAGTGAAATTCTTTTATCTCACAATGAGGTTAAATCCTTTACTAAGGATTTACTAAGCTATTGCTAAATGAGCCTTCAGTGTTAATTGTCTTTGTTTTTTGAGTTTAGTTGGCTTCTTTGCTACTTTCCCGTATAGTTTGATGTGCTCTTACTGGAATTTCAGAATAGTATTTGTAGGTATTGGTCCAGACACTTTAAGATTTATGGTCTGAACCAATGAGTTTAAAAGACCTAGAGTTCTCAGCCAGAGCACCAGGGTACCTGGAATTTTTCACAGTTTGGTGTGTCTGTAGAGGGTATTAATGAAGCCATATTGTTGAGCTGTTGTTATGGCTACCGTGGTGGTAGGTATCAGTACTATGCTGGGACTTCTGCAGGACTGTGTCCCAAGCATTTTGTATGTTCATTTTTTTATTTTCTGTTAGTATACATATTTTTTGTAGGTCTCCCTAGTGGAACTCTTGGAATCTCTGGACCTTTTCTGATAATTCTTTTTTTTTTTTGGGCGGGGGTGCTCTTCACTTTTTGGTTTGCTCCTGGCAATGCTCAGGAGTCCTGGCTCTACGTTCAGGAATCACTCCTGGTGCTGCTCAGGGGACCATATGGGATGCCGAGGATTGAATCTGGGTCGGCTGCATGCAAGGCAAATGCCCTAACGCGTCTATCACCTGGGCCCCTATTCTTGACTGGTCATTCTTAGCCAGTCAAGCCATTCAGTTAAACGCCATGGCCTGAGGATGCAAGGCCTTCAGGTGACACTCAGGGGTCTCTAGTTTCCCAGGACTATATTTGGCAGCCTGGGATTCAGGGGATGGCATAGGGGAAATCGTGTGGTGATGCTTCCAGGAGCCATGTTTTGCATAAGTTTAAATTTAGTCTCTCATCAGTACTATAATTATAGCTCCTTTAAAATCTTCCTCTAAATATGTCTATCCTTTTTATGCAATACTTTGTTATCTCAAAGTCAAAGATAGCACTGAATATTGAATATGTAGCTCAAATATGTCAGAACTGACCCTAGTTCTTTTCATGGTGGTGAGATAAAGTCTCTCATTTGTTTCAATTCTACCCTGAACTGTGTAACTTGTGTCTGGGTTAGACCAACTTCAAGTCCATATTGTTGATCTAGAAAATGAACTATAATAAATCAGTATTAATGTTTAGTATTATAAGCTTTGAGTAGCATTATAGGCATGAGTATACCTTCTCATAGCTATAATCCAAGAGTGTCATTGGAGAGGGCAGAAGCTCATTTTGCAGCAAATACATAAGTGCCACTCTTTTGTCCTTCCCTCACTCCTCTTCACCTTCTCTCTTGTACACAGTTAGGACAAAAGAGTGGCACTTATGATAACCAAACCAAGAGACAGAGTATCTCTAAGAGTTGCGGTAGGTGGGCTGCCGGCCACAGGATAATGTTCCTGACTTTCAGAATCAGATACTATAGAGTAATCAGTTGCTCAATTAGCTGCTGTAATCAGTTCATGTCTTAACAGGTTTTTTTTTCTGTCTGGCATCTGCAGTTTTGACTTAGAGATTTTTGGACTGGAAGAGGATAAAACTACTTGTAACCAGGTGTAGGTAGGATACATCTCTCAAGCATTCTCTTTATTGTTGTACTTGGTGCTGGATGAAGGGCAGGCCCTAGAGTATGGCCATGAACAAAACTGTATTAGGTTCCAGTTGGCCAGAGTTAGTTCATTTTCCCTCTCATCGCATTTTTATTGTACTCCAGTAGCATAAGGATTATGCATGGATCCTGTCATGAAGTTCTGTGAGACTTAAATTGATTCCTATTTGTTTTGTTTGGTTTGGTTTTAATAGAATGAAGTTCCTGAGGCAAAGAAAGAGGAAACTTTGCTGGATCTGGACTTTGACCCTTTCAAACCGGAGGTAGCACCTGTGACTTCTGCTGGAGTGACCCACTCACCAATGTCTCAGGTATCAAGTGATTATTTTGATGTTTGGGGATGATGAAAATTAACTAATAAATGATTAATTAATAAGCTCGGTAAGTTAACACCTGCATTTTTGTGACCTCCCTTTCAAATTTCCAATTTTTTATTTTGGTTAAGAATTATTTTCTGATGGGTAGAAAGGGTGGGATAAAGGCCTTATCAGTGTGATTTACCCCAAACCTTCCCATGAAGAGTCTCTAGAAATACAGTGTGAATAACATACATTCCTATTTGCCCAGCAATCGTCTGTCTCAGAATAATTATTCTTAGTGTCCACTTTTCTACTAAAAATGTCCAGGTTTGGGTGACATGTTTTCTGGTTTCATGAAATGAATCTCTTCTTTTTGGCTTTAGGTAAATCTACTTATTTTAGAGTAAATCCCTTTTACTGTTTTCCCCATACATTATGTGTGTGTGTGTGTGTGTGTGTGTGTATGTGTGTGGAGAAAGAGAGAGAGAGACGAGAGAGAGAGCACCGTGAAATATACAGTTGCTAAGCTGTTCATGATTGGGATTCAGTCATACAGTGTCCCAGCACCCATCCCTCCACCAGTGCACCCTTCCCAACACCAGTGTCCCAAGTTTCTCTTCCCCTCCCCAGACTGCCTCTATATCAGGCACTTTCTGTCTCTCTCTCTCTCTCTCTCTCTCTCTCTCTATCTATCTATCTATCTATCTATCTATCTATCTATCTATCTATCTATCTATCTATCTATCTATCTATCTATCTATCTATCTATATCTCTCTCTCTTCCTCTCTCTTCTTTTATGCATTGTGGCTTGCAATACATACATTTAGGGGTGGTTATCATGTATATCCCTTTATGTATGTTTAATGCTCAGTTCTAGTCTGGCATTAGCATTTCCAACATTTATTGGTGCACTGGTTCCTTCTCTGTATTACCTAAGCTCTGTCCCCACACACTTATAGTAGATTCCAACTATTGACAGGTCTTCCTAGTCCTTGTTTTGCCTGACCGTGGATAGTAGTTTCATACTCTTTTATGCAAACAAAATGCTGTCAGATTTTGATGTTCTGCATTTGATGTTTCTGTCCTCATAAATCATATTGCAAATGCATCCTTTATTTGATTTTAGTTATGACTTAAGTTGATGGCATAGAGCTGACCTTGTCTGTCTGCACTTACCCTGACTCATCTGTTACTCTCAACATTTCCCTATTTCAGTGTTGCAGTAGCATTCTCTCTTACAGGGTTTCTGGTGGTATACTGTGGCTGCTCTACTCACCTGCAGGGATTCCTTTGGTATATAATTAGGTGACCGTTTTGTAAGCTCATGGGAGGAAGTTAATTCAAAGGTTTGACTTAACAAATTGTATCTGTTTTGTGTCATGATTAAGTCTTCACATTTGAACTTGGGCATGTCCAAAGATAATATAGTTTAATTTAATATAGTTTAAATTTAATGCATGAAGACTCATCACAAAATCCCATGTAGAAATTGAAACCTAGTCTGATTTCCTAATCTGAAGTTTGGTAGAAATCATTAGGGCACAGAGAGCTCAATATCATTCTCAACAAATAAAGTTCCTGTTTAATTTATGCATTGTTCTGTATTATGTGTCTGGATTTCTAGAGCCTCCTTATTGAAATACAGGAACTGTAAAAAAAATCTTAGATGTCAATAAAATAGGGAATTAAACTGATCAGAAACTAGCTTTGAAGGTTCTTTGTAAAACAAAATCCAAAGAATACCAAAAGTTAGGTCCCTTGGGTGAATGTTTCTGGAAGCTGCTTCTCCTAAATCCCCTTTCAGGAAATTTACTGTGTGCATTAGAACATCAGCGATTCATAGAACTTCCATACTTAAAAGAAAAATCTGTTTGACTTCGTTTATTAAGTTCAGATGAAACTTTAATGCTCACCTGAATATTCTCTAAAACTGACTTCTAGACATTCATAATTACCAGCCAGTTTGAGGGTTTCCCCTTGAGACCAAGAAAAGCAGAAACTGAGTGATGAGTATGTAACTCAGATTACACCACTCAGATTTCTCATTGTTCGGATGGTCAGAAAAAGCCATGAGTTTCCTTCTGATATAGTCTAACATGTGTTACTTTAGTAGCAGAGGGGCGTTTTCCACAGTGGACACTGTGCTATTACTAGGTAAGATTCCACAGTCTTTATATCTGCAAGTTTGAGTCAAGAAACCTATCTCATAACAATTTTTGAATTAATTGATTATAAATTATGTGGATTTAGGATAAAAAACCCTCAGAATCTTAGAGGCTTAGTTTAATCTTCAGAAACCCTTTTTTGGAAGGAGATGCATCGGGGCGAGTTACTGATGCTCTTCTTTTGCCCTGGGGCCAGCTAACAAACTGCTTGGACCTACCCATGGGTGTAACTGAGTCACCACAGCCACTGCCAAGCACTGCCAAGCACAGTTGCTCCCAAGCTCCAGTCACATTTCCTCTGTGACTAGGTGTGAAACTTTGAGAAAACCAAACACCCAGTGCATTCAGTCTGCTGACTTAGCCCTTTCTCTTCATTGATCTCCGTTACATGTTACCTGACCCTGTGTTTTACATTAATGATCTTGATATGAGCAGAAGGGCTCAACTTGTGATCTCTGATGAGTTTGTACAAGCTAACACATTCTTTCATCATCCTGAGGATTGATAAATATGATGTTTCTTATTGTTTGTTTTTGGAGGCCACACCCAGAGGTGCTCAGGGTTTATTCCTAACTCTGCTCAGTGATCACTACTGGGGTTTGGGGTTCAGATGGGGTGCCACAAATCAAACTCAGTCAGGTCTGCCACATGTAAGGCAATCACACTACCCTCTGTTCCATCACTCGAGACCCCATTTCATATTATTTATTCTAGAGAAAAGACCCTTGATGTCTACATTAGGCAAAAATAGCTATCTCAAAAAATGTAATTTTTAGTAATCAGATTCCAAAGGACAGTGAAGCAAAAATATATAAATTATTTGAATAAGGAACACATGCATATGAAATGTGGAAGGATTCCAGATCCAGAAAACAGTGACTTTCAGTGGAGCTCTTCTTTCTGTGTTCTCCTCTCCTTTCTTTGCCATTTCATATATATGTACCAGTCAGGATACTCTGAGGCTGTACAGAGATGTAGGGCACTGGGTTCGTGCAATCAGAGAGCAGGGACTGCCCATTGAATGGTTTTGTCTAATCCAAAAGCCCATGTTTTGGTATGTTATGTTTTATTTGTTATGTTTTGATTTGTTTGTTTTGTTTTGGTTTAGTGTGGCTTCTTGGTCATGCCCAGCAATACTGAGGGCTTACTTCTGGCTCTGTGCCAGGAATCACTCCTGATGGTGCTTGGGGGGACCTTATGCAGTACCGGAACTCTAACTGGGGTTGGCCATGTGCAAATGCAAGTGCTTTAACCCTGTACTATCTCCCCAGCCACAACACCCGGGTTTTACAGTACAGAATCCAAACAAGTCATCTGCCATGCCATCTGCAGGCTGTCATATTCATAAAATTGCTGTGCAGGCCTTCATTTGCTATTTTTATTTAGTGATCTAGAATATTTCATGCAAATAGATACATTCTATATATGAACTAAGTTGTATGCAAAAACAATATGATGTAAGAAATAATTCTAAGTCACAAAGGAAATCAGAAAAGCTGGTGTTTCTCACTTTTCATACACATTGTAGAAATCATTTGAACCCTCTCAGTTCATTCTCCAGGATCAAAACCCTTTATTATTAAGTTACCGTTGTGTGCTTTATCAGTATATTTTAGGGACATCCTACAAGTTTGTATGATTTCCAGTTAATTGGACTTTGTGTTAGCCTCTGATTCAATACATGGAAGTGCTGCTGTGTCAAAATATATTATCTTGATTTTGATGGGATAAAGGAAATATTATAAGCAGTTATCATGTCTATTTCTCTCAGTACTGTAATATATTGTGTTTGTGTGCTTATGAAAGTAAATTCATTTGTCCACTCATAGCAAGAGGCAGGTTAACTACAATTGTATTTTAAAATATGATAGTCTCTGTGAAATAATATTCAAAGTGAATCACATGGAGCTACTTACTTTCACTAAATAAAAATTAAGTAAAAATAAAATTATCATTGGCATATTTGAAGTGCTGTGTTGCCATCAGTGGCTCGTGACTATCATTGAACCTCGTAGATGTGGAACATTCTTATCACTGGTCAGGGAGAAAGAAACTGGTCAGGGAGCCTCCCCAAATAGTATCAGGACAGAAGTTCTCTTCTACCTCCAAGGCCGCCGGGAATGGATGAAAACTCATGAGTCTGGCACAGTTCCAAAAAGGCTTTTAATAGTACAAAAAGCTCTACCACCGCAATCCAATATAATGGAAGACCTATAGCTCTGGTCAGAACTTAGACCATACATGAGAGTCCAAGTCTTCTACCAAAGAGGATTCCACCAGAGAGAGTCCCACCAAAGAGAGAAGAGTACCTCAAGTCAGTCCCCTTATATGCACAAAAGTAATCCTGACTTCAGGGAGGGTCCTGTCAACAAAGAACCCTAAAAAGCTTCTAGATAGAAGAGTGTAGAAGGGTGGCACCACACCCTATTACAGGTCTAAACAAATGATTATGCCAAGGACTAATCTCTTCTTCTGAGATTGAGATTATCTCTTATGTAAGACACTGGAGAGAGAAGGGGCTGGTATAAAGTAATACATTTTAATTTCATGGGCTCCATGTAATCTAGATGGTACCCAAAAGGTCCTTCTTATTTATTACATGCACCAAGGTGATTCTGAGTATCTTGTTCTCCATATACTGAAAGGGTCACACTCTCCTGCTTGAGGGAAAACTAGTATGATCCTTCCTATAATCTTAAATGATGGTCTCAACTTAGCCAGGGTGGTAGTCTCCTGGTAAATTCTAACTGTCCCATGCTGGGTGCAGTGGGTATAAAGAGGAGCTGTGCCCAATATAGATAACATAGGAGTCTTAGTAGATGTATAATAATAATAAGTCAGAAGTTGCTCATTCAGAATCAAGGTTAACTTCTGTAACTGCCCCATCTTCCATCAGTGTTTACATAGAAGAGGAGATCTCATAAGTCTGAACCCTGGCTTAAGAACATGTAAATAGATTAAGCTGTGAGTGGATAAAACAGCAAAGCTCCCAAGCTAGCTAGGCCTGCCATCCAACAGAAACAGTGCAGAATTCAATGGTTCAAAATAGTTATGATACTTTCTCAAGACCTTGTGTATCACCTCAGCAGCTGAATGTGCTTGGGATTTGCATACTGACACTGCTTTTCTCTCTCTATTCTCAGACACTGCCCTGGGACCTGTGGACGGTAAGAGCATTGATATTTCTATATTTTATGTATCTGGGTTCTCAAAAATGTATATTTTTATATTCCATGTGATTTATATACATATATGCATGTATGTTATGATAATTAGTTTCTCTAACAATTTAGCACCTACAAACAGTGAAAAGAAAAGGAAATGTAACTGTGCTGTGCTCCTGGATAAGCAGGAATTTGGGTTTTGACCTTTTATATTTCTTCCTGTGGTCACTCATGGCTGGAGATAGATGCTGGAGTGAAGAACATGTACATTTGCTGTTGCTTATAAATAGAATATAAGAGAAGCAATACCAAGGACAGGCACAGGAACCTTTTTTTCATTATTCATAGTCAATGAAATTTCCTCAATGAGGATTTGAGCCATAGAACCAGATAACTTTATTTTAGTCTGTCTTCTTCTATTTATAACAGTATGACTTTGAACCACTTCTAAAGTTTCTAAGCCTCAGTTTTTCTCTTCTTTGAAATAAGGAAAGCTGTCTCAGCGGGTTGTGTGAGCAAATAGTACAATATATCCCAAGACCTGCTGTGTATCAATAAAATGGTAGTTGTGTACCAATATAATATTATTGATATTATGGATTGAGTTCACCTGATGTGCAAGGATGAATATCAGTACCATTATCTTGAGGAATAGGGACACAAAGAGCTTTGTGGTAGTAACTTTGTGCTCTGAGATTGACCACACCCATTTAGAGACATCTATCAGGTACAGCATTTGTCTACTCTGGTCCTTTGGCCTACTAACCCAACTTGAAATTTATGATTTTATGTTTTACTTAGATGAGTCAGCAACAGGAAAATTTATTAGTTCTAACTATTTTTGTGTAGTTGTTCTTCTGAAGCACCCATAAAGCAGAAAAATGGAAGCTAACAAGATCCCTTGTTCTATTGCTTTCTGGCCTTCAGGGTGATAGTACAGAGGATAGGATAGTGTGCTTGCCTTGTTTGCTTCCAATGGGTTCAATCCCCAGCACCCCATATGGTCCCCCAGCCCAACTAGGAGTGAGCCCTGAGCACCTCCAGATGTGGCCCTAAAGCAAAACAAAAAAAAAATAAAAATGGAAAGATAAAGTTCCCTTCCCTTTCCACAGGGATCCTACTTATGATCCTTAGAGTATCATGGAATATTCTCTAGAGAGTAGCTAAACCATTTTGTTCCAAATATTGACTTTTTAGAGACATTCCTACTAAGAATGATAATTAGGACAATACTTCAAAATTTAGACATAATGCTCAAATGTATTGATTTTCTCAGTACCCTTGGCAGTTTTCTGTGTGTGCAAACAAGGCTTCCAGGAAAAGAGAAGAATCTAAGGAATATCCTCCAGGCAATCATCACTGTAATATTGGGTCATTCTTCACCAAAAAATACCTCTAGGGCATAATCAAGTGTAGGATGATTTTCATAGGGATTTTATTCCCATAGTATGTAACAACATGTGGTACTACATAATTGCAGGAATGTTGGCATTTGCAAAAAATGTTGGCATTTAATCTTACTCTAATTTACTCAGATTTGCTTATCTATTTGAAATTTTGGATTTCAAAACCTGTCAAATGTAAGTCATATAATAACCACAAGTTGTCTTTATTGCTACTAGAGAACAAAGACTTTCTTTGTATCAAAGTTGTGTAGTCTCAGTTCTGGAACAGAACTTGCTCCTATCATAAAGCAAGTTGTAAAATTTTATATCAAACTAGTAGAAACCACAGCCTTCATCAGAATGTTGACTTTGGACATCCAAGGATTTTAATGTACTAGCAACTTTCTTCTGTTATATCATATCATTTGAACTTTCTTACTGTGTTGTTTTTTTGTTTTGTTTTGTTTTTTAATCCATACAGACAAGCACTGATTTGGTACAGCCAGTAAGTAAATGACCAAAAATTTCTGCTTTAAATAATTACTATTATGCATCATATACATGACATATTATCTAAAATGAGCTTTGTTATCTCATGGCATTGCTTGTACAAAAATTGACTTTAGACTATTTCAATTTAAATGCTCGTAGTTTTGTGTAACTGGTGCCACACTACCAAATAACTTTGTGTTTTTCATCGAATCTTATCATGATATGTTTCATCTTACGTTATTTTTTTTCTTTGCTCTTCTGCATATTCTAAAGACTGATACTTCAAAAAGTCTTTCCATGTGTAACCTGATCATGGAGGAAACTCCTGTCAGTGGGTTGACCGAAGAATTTCAAAGATCTCAGATTGATCTAGATGCATTTATTTGGGGTCCTGATGCTAGTACAGGCAGTGTCAGCGAGGAAATTACCCTTGGTGGATCTCAGCAAGATTCTGTATGTCTCTCTGAACCAGAAAAAGACACTGAAATGTCCACTCAAATGCTTCTTCCTGTGAACTGGCACACCCTAGGCGGGCATGGTACGCCTGTCCTGGGTCCAGCCCCCCAAGTGGAAATGAAGCGCTCTCCCCAGACCCTGTCCCTGGGACTGAATTTGCCACTGCTGCTTGTGCAAAGATGGATCAGCCTTGCGATTTCCCTGACTTGGAGATACCACCCTTCGAAACTGATGAGTTGGTCAAAGAAAGTCAAGAAGATGTCATAAAACCAGAAGAGGAAGAGCAGCAAAGGATAGAAGATCCTGTACACACAAGTATGAAGGCATGTGAAAAGGTAGACATGGGAATTATTAGTAGCAAGACATTAGAAGGTGCAGAAGAATTTGAAGAGAAAGTAGGGGCAAGTTCAGGGAATCAGGCATTAGATTATACAAAAATAGGAAATGAAGACTGTGGTGCATTAAAAACTAATAAAGAGAAATTTAGGGAAAACCTAAAAGATAGGTGTAAAGAAAGCATAAAGACCAGTGAAAAATATTTTGAGAAAACTGATGTATTAGAAGAAGACATGCAAAGAGTCGATTTGGCAGATAAATTCAGTAATAGAAATGGAGGGCTTGAAGATGAGATTCAAGTTGTAATAAATAATTGTGATGCTGTAGAAAGCTCTGGAACTGAATCTGCCACTCACACAGACAATTTGACTCTACCTCTCTGTTCTAACTCTGCATCTGATCTTGAAGATGCTAGTTTGGAGGTATGGAAATTAGTAAGAAAAGACTTAGAGAAATCAATTGTTGCTCCTGGTCACAATATAATTTATCACTCAGGACTAGAAAGGGCAGATGCTGACGAAACTCAGCATGAAACTATGTTGCATGATTCTAGAGGCAACATGGGTAAAAATCAGTCTCTTGTTTTTATCAATAAAACATGAAGTGATAGCTCAGCCTAAGAGAGGCCTTAATTATTCCCTGGGAACTAATACAAACAGTGAAGATTGGTATTTACATAAGGCAGGGCATTCATTAATAGAGGAGCCTGAAATTGGAGTGACTGGGAACTCTAGTCAAACCACTGATTTGCCAAGAGTTACAAAACCGGAATCTTGGGGAATAGATACAGGTCAAATCTGGCAGCCAAGCTTGGATTCAGAAATAAGTTACATACATTTGTCAAAATTTTCTGGTATACCAGATGACTGTCCAAGTAGATTTGCCAGTTGGCTTGATTCTGATAACCACTGTTCTATCAGACATACGAAAGTCCTAAATAATTGCTGGGAACATTTAAGTATAATTGAAACTAAGAAAGGGTTGAAGGTTGAATTACTAGCAAATGTATGTGGAGAGCAAGCGACTACTAAATGCTATGAAGAAAGCCATGCAATAGGTAGGTCATTGGTTCAGAGAAATTCCCAGAATGCTAGCACTGAGAGTTCCACTAGTCCCCAAGACAATGACATCAGCAACTCAGATTTATCTGAAGATGAAGTTGCTAACCAGAGAT
The DNA here is from genome assembly GCA_021461705.1 of Cryptotis parvus. Taxonomy (NCBI): domain Eukaryota; kingdom Metazoa; phylum Chordata; class Mammalia; order Eulipotyphla; family Soricidae; genus Cryptotis; species Cryptotis parvus. The sequence goes on along the minus strand of JAJIBD010025815.1, from coordinate 52,882 downwards.
ATGGATTGTTGTACCAAGAACTAGAGGCTGATAAAGAAGAGGTACTTACCCCAGTCTGTAGTGTAGACTAGCCAAGACTCCTGTAGGTTCTGTCTCCTTTTGTCTCCTCTGCTGCACTGTCCATCTCTTTCTTCTCAAAGCCTGTCTCGTCTTGTTGGCAGATTATCGTGTATGTTTTGAAATCTGTGTGTATCAAATGAAAATAGGTTGACAAAAGCACAAACATGTGCACAACACAGAAAGATTATGCAAGGAACCAATTGTGTTCCCATTGCTGTCCTTATTCTTCCTACTTTTATTTTTATTGTACTAAAACTAGGTAGAATACATTGCCTTAGTGTTCCTACTTTGTTGCAATCCAATAAGAACATACCAAATGGTTTTTACTAGTATCAAAATGTTTCATCGATATGTTTAGAGAAATGGTACAAATATTACTTTAACGGTATCTTTTTCTAAAAAATAAGTTTTATTGAGGCACACACTTTAGTTCAACGTTATTCATACTTTAACAATATCTGACTGGCTTGGAAAAGTGATGTTTTGAACACTTATGATTCCAATCAGGAATTATTTTCTTATTATTAAAATGTGGGTTTTGACTTGCACGAAACCACACCAGCAGTAATTTCAAAAATCATTGCTGCTTTTGTCAGCCTATTTAAAATAATACAGTAGGGCTTTCTGCATTTCCTAAGTACTCCTATGTATGACCTTTTGTATTATTTAAAACTTTGTAGTGGTCTTTACTTTCCACTTGTCTGATGGATTGATCCTATGAAGAGAAGGAAAACAAATAACTTCCCCTGATTTTCATTTATTTAGGCTTCTGGTGGTTCGTTTAATGGATTTACCCAGGTAAGCATTGATTTGATTGCAAAACTTATCTGCTAAGGAGAATGCAAGTATTTTTAATATGTGGATCTCTGTTTATATGGTTCTCTGGTACAGCACAGTGACAAACTTTTCAGAATAAAATTTTATGCCACTACTTAGAAATCCAATAACGGAAGCAGTAGCAGTATGGAAAGTTTACCCTTGTTTTGAAGATTAGATGAAATATGCTTCTAAAACCTTAGCCCAAATACATACTCAGTATCCTGTGACTATAATGACTTCTTGTTAATGTTATTAGCTGTACTAAGGAATTCTGATGATTTTCTCTGCTAAAAAATATAAGCTGCCTTGATCTGAGAACTACATTAGTTTTAGCTCTTACTAAAGAGGACATAGGATTATTTCAAACTAAAGATACAGGTCTGTAGAAAAATCTATAAGACCTTTGTTTGGATAGTTTTTTATTTTGTTTTTTTTTGTTTGTTTTGGAAGTAATCACACCCTGTAATTACTCCTGACACTGCACTTAGGAATTACTCCTCAGGTGCTCTAGGGACAATATGAGATGCTGGGATGGAATCAAGGTCAGCTACATGCAAGGCAAGCACCCTGCCTGCTGTATTATCTCTCTGGCCCAAATAAATCTATAAGATTTTTAAGTGTAAACTTTTAAAAAATTCATTGAAGTCCTATTGCACAAGATATCACCTTTTCAGAAAGTAATTGGAGCTTTAGAAGTCATACGGAAGATGCTCAGTAATGCAGATAATGCAGTTATTTCCTTGAGAGTGTGTGAGGGCATCTAAACTATTATCCTGTTTATTGTTTAGGTTCCAACAGATACACACATAATACAGGCCACAGACTATCAAAGTGTGATTTAGGAAAACCTCAAAGAGAAGTGCGTTTTAATAAATGCTTTGGCCAGAATATTAAACCTGGACAATATCTTAATTTTAGTATATAGCATTTCTGTTTAAAATTTTGCCAACTTTTCCCTATCTGTAAGAGGATAATCACCCTCTAGGGTACTCACTTATTGTGTATGTGAGCCAATGGGTTTGCTCCTTGACAGTGCGAAAACCAAAGATAAATACCCACAGACAGATACATACAACCAAGAAAAACTGTATGGCTCTTCTGTTTGTAGACTCTTGAATTTATGAAAATGTCTATAATGTCTTATGAAAACCTTTTTTGGAAATGCCAGGTCAAATAAATTTTTGTCACCATGATGGATAGATATAAATAGATATAAAGATAGATAGATAGATAGATAGATAGATAGATAGATAGAAGATAGATGAGAGAGAGAGAGAGAGAGAGAGAGATTTTGTTCTATAGAGCACATCCAGGGAGCTCAGAGTTTACTCCTGGCTCTCTGCTCAGAGATCAATCCTGTATTCAGTCAGGGGACCTTATGGAATTCTAGGGATTGAATGTGGGTCAGCCACATACAAGGTAAGTGTCTTGCCAACTGTACTGTCTCTCTGGCTGTTTTTAATTTAAAACTTCAAATAGCCCAGTTTTTGTTTCATAGAGGCAAACACCTTTACCTCTTTAGCAAAGTCTGTGGTGCCATCCATCTGTGTACATGACTCTTTTATCACAGTTTCTCAAGTATTACCTCAATTGATCTCTTTGAAAAGTCAATACTTACAGCACTCTAGCCTCCTGTCCTCAGAGTTCGCTCCTCTCTTCTGGTTCCTGTCCTGCTGCCAATAGAATTCCTCTAACCCAGCAACCCAGTCAAACTGTAATAAAATAATGATGATATAGATGCTACAGGTGGCCAAGTCATGAAGTTTACACTCTCAATATGCTAGCCTTTTCCTCTGCAGAATTCACTGTAGGGTCTTATCTGCTTGTTGGTTGGTTGGCTTGGTTTTCTAGATACTTGTCAATTCACACAAAACTACAGAGTTTTATATATACTTTAATTATAGTTTGGTAACATAGTTATAATACTGTTAAAATTTATGGCTTTGATGTCCCTATGTTACCTCTAGTTGGCCTCTTCATTTCTCTCTCCCACTGCTTCATAATCTGTTTGTAATCCAAGACAGAGATTTATCATTGTTCAGTACTGCCTGATCCCTTGTGTTGTCTGTTTGTATCACTCAATGATTGAAGTTATCCAGTTTTGTCCTCTGAGTTACTTCCGTTACCATGATGCCCTCCTGTTCCATCCACTTTGCAGCAATCTCCATGATTTCATCTTTTCTTACAGCTACATAGTGTTCCATTGTGTATATGTACACAACTTCTGTTTCCATTCATCTGTTGCTGGACATTTGTCTTGTTTCCATGTCCTGGCGATTGTACTAAGCACTGCAATAGGTGTACATCAAATTAATGTTTTGTGTTTGAGGATAGGTGTCAAGAAGTAGAATCCCTGGGCCATACAGAAGTTCTGTTCTTACATTGTTTGAAATTCTGTGTACTGTTTTCCTAGAGGCTAAGCCAGATAGCATTATCACCACCAGTAATTGTCCTCTCATTTTGTGGGAACACGTTAAGTATTTGGTTTCCTCTCTTTGAAGAACCAGCCTGTCTCCACTTCAAGGAAGCCCTAGTCTTAGCTAGCAACCTCAGCACTAATCTGTGCTGGACCACTGTCTCCAGAGGCCTCTTAAGTGTATCATGGGCATTGCTTACCTTCCCTTTTCTGCCCACCTCCTTTCTTCACACAAAAATTGCTCATTTGTGGATTAATTCTCTAATGAAAGCATAAAACTATCCAAAATTAAAGTTTATCAGTCTGAAATTTCCAGAGAAAAGTGGGCATAAAAAGTCTACATTCCTGAAGCTGTCTTTGTTTCTTTGCACATAATGGATTGTTAGTTTGGATCTCACATTCAAAATTATAATTTTTTTCTTAAAGTTCTGAAGGCATTGTTCAACTCAGTTTGTCCTTTTCTTCATCATCCAATTTCTTAAAGAGACTGTTCACTTTATTTTCTAATTTCCAATATTTCTTTATTGTGTGTTAATACTGGTTTTTTAATAACATCCTCCTGTTATGAATGCATCATATTCCATTTTTTCGATTTGCTCGAGCGGGCACCAGTAACATCTCCATATGTCCTGTCACATGCTAGTGTAGCCCAAGGGCATCTGCTCATTCCAGGATCATAAAGAGCCTCAAACCATTCCATCATGTTATGGGGATGAGGTACTGGTATTTGGCATATCAAATACGACACGGTTAGCTTGCCAGGCTCTGCCATGCGGGTGGGATATTCTTGTAGTCACCTCTCATCTCGAGTATTTATTGATGAACTGTGCGGCCCCTTACATAAAGTGTGAAGCAGTGGCTCATAATTTGTCCATAGAATTGTCCATAGAAATAATCCTTGTGTGATATGGTAAGATCACATTTATAATATTTTGAAAGTTTAAATTTGTAACTTAAAATCACTTAATTCTGATTCACTGTGGATGTCAGACATTGCTCACCAAAAATAACCTTGAAGATACTGACCTTTATTTTACATTTATCTCCATCATAGTCCACAAGCTTGAATTTACGTTCTCCTATTTTTTCTTTCTTTCTTTCTTTCTTTCTTTCTTTCTTTCTTTCTTTCTTTCTTTCTTTCTTTCTTTCTTTCTTTCTTTCTTTCTTTCTTTCTTTCTTTCTTTCTTTCTTCTTTCCTTCCTTCCTTCCTTCCTCCCCCCTCCCTCCCTCCCTCCCTCCCTCTCCCCTCCTCCCTTCCTTCCTTCCTTCCTTCTTCCTTCCTTCCTTCCTTCTCTTTCTTTCTTTCTTTTCTTTCTTTCTTTCTTTCTTTCTTTCTTTCTTTCTTTCTTTCTTTCTTTCTTTCTTTCTTTCTTTCTTTCTTTCTTTCTTTCTTTCTTTCTTTCATTCTTCCTTCCTCCCTCCCCTCCCTCCCTCCCTCTCTCTCTCTCTCTTTCTTTCTTTCTTTCTTTCTTTCTTTCTTTCTTTCTTTCTTTCTTTCTTTCTTTCTTCTCCTTCCTTCCTTTCCTTCCTTCCTTCCTTCCTTCCTTCCTTCCTTCCTTCCTTCCTTCCTTCCTTCCTTCCTTCCTTCTTTCCTTCCTTCCTTCCTTCCGTCCTTCCTTCCATCCTTCCTGTCTTTCTTTTCTTTTCTCTCTCTCTTTATCTCTTCCTTCCTTTCCTTCCTTCTTTCTTTTTTATTAAAGAGCCATGGTTTCCAAAGTTATGATAATTGCATTTTAAGCATACAATAATTCAACACCAATCCCTCCACCAATGTCAACTTCCCTCCACTAGTATTCCCAGGTTATTTTTAAAAAGCTACTATAAAAATTATTCTTGAAGTCAGAGAGAGAGAGAGAGAAGAGAGAGCGAGAGAGAGAGATAGCAGGTAAGATTCCTGCCCTCCTTTCAGCCAACTGAAGTTTGATTCCACACGGCTCATCGGATTCCCTAAGTCCACCAGGACTGATCCTTAAGCACAGAGCAAGGAATAAGCCTTAAGTACGGCTAGGTGTGGCCCACAAACACCCCCTACCCAAATTACTTTTAAATTCCTTGACTTTTAAGACATTTCTAAAATTCTTAGTGTATGTTCTGACAACACTGATGAGCCCTCATTTATGTTTGTGATTTTCTGGGGATTTTATTTTTTAATAACAAATTAACTAAAAATTTAAAAATTTAAAATGTGTTATCTTCTATTTCCTTCCCTACTTTTAGCCCCAGGGCACTTCATTATTCATGATCCAGACAGACCACATCAGCCTTTTGGTAAATTGATTTGGTTTTGTGATTGGGGAAATTACTCATTGTCAACTATTTTGTTGCTCACTCTAGATTCTCTGGAGTCTAAATATCTGAAATTTATTTCCTATATCACTTCTTTTTCAAGAATATCTAGGAAGGAGAAGTATGAAAAAACCTCAGTATATCTTAATTTTTTATTTTATTTACTGTTCATCACTCTCAAGCTAGGATCAGTACCTCTCAGACCCCTCCTGTTTCAGGACGTTCTGGGAGATCACGTGGTGCTGCTGGTGGAACTAGGATCTGCCACGTGGAAGGCAAGCACCTTGACCGCCGCACTGTCTTCCTGGGCCTTGGTGTGCATTGATATGGTTACTCCTTAGAAAAGTACAGGGATCCCAGTGAAAACAAAGTAATTAGAAGTCTTGCCGAACTGCAATGAATTCATGAAGGACATTGATGTTTCTGTGTGACTATAATTTAAACCACAGGATTAAAGATAGAGTTGCTTCAAGAATCCACTCTTCAGGGGCCAAAGAGGTAGTACAGCAAGTAGGGTATTTGTCTTGAATCCAGCCAGCCTGGATTTGATCCCCGGCATCCTATATGGTTGCCCAAACTAATTAGGAGTCATTGCTGAGCGTAGAGCCAGGAGTGAGCCCTGAGCACCACTGGTGTTCCTCACCCCCTCCCAAATTCATTTTTTTTCAGTATAATCCATGTTTCAAAATAGATCTTAGACTTTCCTTTAACCTTAAGCTCTCTTATTTCTTATTTTTCCCCTGCACATTGTGATTATATAAAGAACTACTACATGGTAACATGTGATTCTTACTCAGATGCCAAATGAGATATGGGAAATATTTAGCTACACAGTGAATAGGAAGCAGGAGCATTTACTCCCGGTGATAAAGGGAGATTCTTCCTTTGTGGTGCTGAGCTTTAGGTGTCCTTTTGGGCAGCAGTTTATTGGAGAGGTGGAATAGAGAGCACTGTGAGCATTGCCATCACATGCAACAGAGCGTTAGCTCTGAGGCTTCATGCTTGAGAGCTCTTTGTAGCTCACTGGTTCCTGTAGCATTGGTATGGAATTATCCAGCCTCCTGGCTTTCACACTGGAAGCCTAGAATTATGTTAAGCAGAATGAGTTTTTCTTTGTAGATGATTTCACTTTTAATTAAGGAATTCTATTCTGGGAAATTTATCTTAAAAGGTTAATTTGACATTTTTCAAAGACTAGTTGGTATCTCAGATACCTTGTACATAGGCTACACTATATTTTTGCCATTTGAGTAAATGGTTTCATCTGTCTGGCGTCAAGTAAAGGTGACAGCACTTGAAATGCAAATCGTAAGTATAGTAAAAGTGGATGCAGAGAGGATCATGTTGTATAATCACTTGTGATTATCAACTTTGGTGGCAAAGTATGGGCTGTGTTGATGCATGAGGATAATATTTTTGTCAGTTGTGAATGAGTTACAAAAAATGGAGAAAAATTTGGAAAATGGAAAGGCATTGTGTTGTAATTAAGTTCAGGTATACTACAGTGATAGAAAAGATCCAGGGAAAGAATTCTGCAGTGTTTAAATTTCTCTAAAGATCTTACCTCCCCAAGCTGATCTGAGGAGTTCCCACTGTCTGCCCTTTCTCTCTCTCTCTCTCTCTCTCTCTCTCTCTCTCTCTCTCTCTCTCTCTCTCTCTCTCTCTCTCCCTCTCCCTCTCCCCCCCGCCTTTTCTGTCTTTCTCTCACCTGTGTTCAGTGCTCAGTCCCAGCTATATGTTTAGGTTCACTCCTGGCAGGCCTGGGGGACCACATGCGTGTCAATGATGGAGCCCAGGTCTGCTGCATGCAAGGCAAGCTCCCTTCCTGCTGAATTATCTCTCTAGCTCCTGCCCTCCCGTCTCTTAGGGGTATCTGACCCTTTTCATCAGCAAGCTCGGCTTTGTCATACCCCACATTGCAATTGCTGTTTCATTGCGTTTTCCTCATGAGAAATAAATTACAGTGAATGAAAATCACACAAGCTCTTCTCAGGAGTGGGGCAGTTTCCAAACATTTGGTATATTGCATGTTCAAAGTAAGACAAGGGTTGATTTTAGTAGTCAATTTCATATCTTCCCAACCTGCTTCTTATGGCCCAACATGCCCTTGGATGCAAGTTTAAATTCTTTTAAATCTGCAAATATTGATCTGGTTTCAGAGTCACCTCTATTGCCCTTGAGGTTCTCATTAATATCAGACTACAAGTAGGGCAGAAGAAAATTGCCTCATCAGAATGTGCCCAGACTCTTAATCTCACTCTCCTGACCCATCAGCTTTGCTTCTGCATCAACCTACCTTTATTATTATTACAGATGTTGTCAAAGGTATATACCTACTCATTTTATTTGAAAGGGGGATTTTGTTTCTGAGCTCTCAGTACTGTGGCATCCTTGTTACCGCTGAGTACAACTCTCCTTGAAAGGTATAATAATCTGTACTTAGGAAAACAATAGCAAACCCTTACCTGCCATTCCTGTGTGCCATAATGGGGACAGCATGATTGATGTCACCCAGATTCTGTAGGAGAAAATATGAGTGAAGCACAGATTCAATAGCAACATTTTATTTCCTTCTGCAAGACTTAACCTTGGTGTTTCCTTTCAATCTTGACTATATGTGTGTGTGTGTGTGATAATTTTAAATTTTCTTGATATGGAAATCAAGTTCCCTTTCCAAATTTGAGCAGCAGATTTTAGATACAATCATGTTATCTTTCATCCTTACTCTTCAGTGAGTTGTATATTTTGCTCTGGAACAGAAATATACACATTGCAATGCAATATTATACAATTGAGTGGCATATTATGAAGGAACATATCTAATCCTAGGACCTCTGATGTAATACTTCATTATATTGTGTTGTACAAAAAATAAAATTAGACATTTATAAAATAGCCTAATTTATTCTTGCCATTATAAAACCAGATTTTCTTCCGACTATCAGGACCACCGGACGCTGCTGCAAATGCCTTTTTCATGTTATATGTAATCTTATGGACAATGATAAATTTATTAAACTCGCATTTTAAAACTTATCTTGGTTCTTCCACTGACTTCACATTGCTTCTGCTGTGTGTACTCAGCCATCTGGTGATGGAGTTCTCGGTGCTTTGTCAAGTCATTCTTCAGCCCCTTAGCGGTGTAGGTCATTTGCTAACATGTTCACAGAGCACGGTACCTCAAATTCCAAAAATTAGAGCATGTCCTGAGAGTTTAAAGTGTGTATTTGTGGCCTGGAACACGTGCTCCATCACACAGGGAATTCTTCCTGAACAATCAAAGTGAGGTCTTTTCCCATAAAGGCCTGCTGAGAATATATTAGAATGAATTCTCTCTTATTCTTTATTTAAAACAGAGTCAGATCATTTCTTACAAGTTTTGAAAATCCCACTAGAAAAGGATCTCTGTAGACTTGTCTACCAGAATGTCCCTTAATTTTATTATGTCCTCTGAGGAAGGGGGTTGGGAGTATGACCATAACATGCACGACAGTGGAGGATTCTGTGTAAGGCACAGATAATTGTTGCCATTAGTATATGTATTGTATGTTCCCATTAGTAGATATTCATTGCTCATCATGTCTGATATCATCATAACTTCTGTATCAGCATGTCATGTGTGCTAATTTAGAAAGATGGACAAAACTTGGGTTGGCTTTTGGTAGCTTACTGTGATTTTATAGTAATGATTTCTACGAAGTATTCACATTGGAGTTTTATCTTGGGGAAAAATTAAACTTTCTTGTAATTGTCTTAATAGAGAATATGGTTTAATGTTCCCTCTTATAGCTCTCCAGTTCGGTGAAGTAATCACACCCAAGAAATATACTTGTGTGTGCATATCAAAATTACCAATGGTAGAAGCACTGCAGTGCTGTTCTTAGTGACCTATTATTATTATTCAATATTGCTAATTTTAACAGTTAAACTGTGTTAACTAGTAGAGGCCAGACGCCTCATCAGTATAGCCCCTGCTGAGAGATGAGAGTAGGAGGGAAACCCCGCTGCTGACCACACAGGTGCAAGAGCGTAATGTGCAAGGGAATGTGCTGCTCCACGCGGCTTCCTTATGGCATTGCTTTATTATATGAAGCAATCGATTGCCAAGTACTTTTGTGGTGGGAAAAGTGGACAAGGTACTGAACAGGAATGTTCGGGGCAATAAAATAGCTGACTCTGGGGGGCTTCTCTGCATCTAACACCCCAGCAGTTGAACTGTAGCTTCATAGCGATTTACGTGTGCATACTGATGCATTTGGGTCGGAATATTGGACCAACAGTTCAACTTTTTTTGTGCAGTGGATATCAGTAGGTTTGGAAAATTCCCCAAATGTATATCCCAAAAGCTCTTCCTCTCTCCTTCCAACTGGTAAATGTGGGAACTCTTAGAATCCCCTTTCTCTCTACTAAATAGTATAAAGTACTTCTCTAGGATCTCTTACCAGTATCATATGTGAGAAGTCAAAATGTTACTGGCAATTAAAATGAGCAGTGGAACAGGGCAATGACAGTTCTCGATGAAGAGCCACAGGGAGAGCCCATGGAGAGCCCATTCCTAGATGTTTTTAGAGGTCCAGATGCCAAACAAAGGACTTTAATATGGCTCAGATTTCATAAAGCCACTAGTCAGGTGAATGATGAAGGGAATCTCCATTGCGTTACTGTTTCTCATGTGGACTCTCTTCCCTCCAACCCTCAAACTGAACAAAGGCTGAATCAGAACCTGCTCCACTCGCTGAGCCAACTGGAGAGGAGCCGCTGGCTGCTGGACCGGAAGCTGGACTGGGCGCCCAGGCTGAGGAGCCCGTGGAGGGGGCAGCGGTAAGCACCCTTCCCTCTGCATGCCTTCTGCTCACACTCTCCTTTCTGCCCAATGCTACTTCCCTTGGGCCAGGTCACCCTAGATTCTGTGTCTCCCCAGTGTAAACTCACCTTCATTTCTTTGCAAGGGAAATTGCACTTTCTTTTCCTTTTTGTGAAAAAAGAAGATATCCAGGCCAGATCTGATGATTAAGAGTCTTCCAGCACAATAGTTAAGGTGCATATTGTGAATGCGCTGAAGGAGTTCAGTCCCTAGCATATCATGGCTTCTTAAGCGGCACTGGATATACTTCTAGAGGACCCTGGACCCAGAATCCCTTGAGCAACACTGGGGTAAAACCCAGCAGGACCTCATCTTGGGAGCCCTAGCTTTGAACTCAGTATCAGCAGTGGCCCCAGTCTTCCCGAGATCTACCTGGGAGCATTCATCTCAAAACAAAACCTTTCATTTAGCCAGAGGTTTGGTCCTTTAGGAAGTTCCTCAGCACCTTGTTACTTGCTGATGCTCTCTGCAGAGTGGTAGGTTGTCAACTTCACAGATGGCCATGTTGGTTCATACTATGCTCTGCCTGTGACACTGGAGATTGACTGTCAGTTAAATACTGGAATCCAAGGGGTCCACAGAGGATAATGGCATTGTTGGTTATATCTACATATTGGTTTCTGGCAAGTCTTGTAGGTTGATTATGGCCCAAAATTAGTTAGAGTACCATATAACAAAACCACAGATCTATAAACTCTCAATCTGTGTGATTATTTGCTCAAAATCAACACTGATCCTCACATGAGGGATCTTAAATACGTGTTTTCCCAGGAGGGACAACTCGCCTCTCTTCCTAGAAATTGCTCTTTTCCTCAATTCCATCCTCACCCACAATAAACAGGAATAAGCTGAGTGTAAAACCATGATGAACTGGTTAGTAGAGCACCCCTGTGAGGAAATGTAAAAGGTTAATGTAATCCAAGGTGTCAGTGGAGAATGAAAAGTTACTTAAGAAATACAATTAAAGTGTCTCCCAGGATTTTAAATTTACCACAGCCTTCATAGGACTCACAGAGAGAAGGAACACTATTTCCCTATTGCCAGAAATCATCGTCAAAATTAGACAACTGCAGAAATGAAAGTTATAGTGCTTGCTTTTGGTTCCCTGCGTCATTCTACTGGGATAGGTCATCTCAGTTCATAGTATAGTAATAGAACTGAAAAATAAATAGGTAGTGATGGAAAATAAAAAATTAAAGAATCACTCAGGAATAAGCACTTTTTCCACTTAAATATAGACAGTTTGATAAAGTCTTGTAGAGGAAATAAGAAATATGTTCCATAGAATGAGTCTCTAAAATCACTGCTTGTACAGACAGTAGTGGGAAAGCTTTTATACCAGCACCCAGGGCTGCTCTCTCTTTCACCCCAAATTCACTACAGATCTCAAGAACTCAGCACAGATATGACTTTCTCATTTAGTGTCAGACTATTATTTTCCATTCATATAGTTGGTGTAGTTGGTTATTTGAACTACAGCGCACAGGGTAGTTTGTTTATATTATGCTGAGCCAGAGTGATTGTACAGCAGTAGGACATTTGCGTTGTGTGTAGCTGCCCCAGCTTCAGTCCCCTGGGCCCATATCCTACGAGAATTAAGCTCTGAGCACCACTAGGTGTAGCCCAAACAAAACAAAAATCAAAGAGTATGCTTGTTTCCAGGTATTAAAAAGATATTGAGTAGCCTTACGTATCAAGTTCAAAACTGTGGTTTCAGTTCTGAAGTTACTGAATTTCTAATCTGAGTCACAGCATCCTCAGTGCTTTACATCATGTGGATTCCATGCTCGAGTCTGTTGAGTAGGAAGCCTGGTGCCCTAGAACCCAAGGATTTGAACAACACCATTTGTTGTTGTTTAAGAGCTATGGAAGAATATGCTGATTGTCTGTGAACCCCTCTCAGGAAGCCAGGCCTCTCAAAACCACCCTTATTTTAACATAGTCTATTAAAGTCTTATTTCTTTTTCTAGAATCCTAGCTCATTTGTTTTGTTTTTCTAATTTTTTAATTTGCAGTTGGGGGAGGGTGTTGAGACCACACCCAGCTATGCTCAGCACTAACTTCTGGCTGTGTTCTCAGTGATCACTCCTAGAGTTGCTCAAAGGGCCATATGTACATGACCAGGAGTGAACCTGGTCCATATTGAACCCAGGTCCGCCATGTGCAAGGCAAGCTACCTACCCACTGTACTATCTCTTCAGCCTCATCATTTGTTTTCTACAGAGAAGCTTTAATAGCTGCCAATTACTGAAAATATTTGCAAATATTGCAAATATTTACAATTAATGACCATTTAAACAAAAAGAAATAGAAATATTTAGTGCCATATTAGTTAAGAGCTACCATTATTAAAACCAGTTTTTGTAATATTATCTAAGAAAATTTTGGGAAGAATTCTTCATCTAGCAGATATTTATACCCAAGAGTGTCTAAGTGAATGCTAGAGAATAAAAATATTTATACTTTGTGAAATTCAAGGCAAATAGTAGATTCTCAGAAAGGATTAGGGTTCCTCCTGCTGCGCTTCAGAGATGAGAAGAGAAGGGCAGGTCCAGAGTTCACCATCTGGGCCAGTGTTCTCCAAGGAAAAGTCCTTTCTTCATCCTCTTATGACTTAATAGCAGCGGTATTAACTAAGACAGGGGCTCTCACAGGGGCTCTCACAGTTTGCTTTGTCTAATACTTATCAGAAGCTTAATAAAAAGAACCTTCCACATTTTTCAAATTGACATCCTTGGATAAAGTTTAGTTCTTCCCCTTGTTCTTGATCTATAAAAAATGCATCTCATACAAGCTCTCTTTTCTCTAATAAGATTTATCATTTCTTCCGGTCATAATAGCATAGTTTTGCCATTGTCTTTTGCTAACGAATGGTCTCTGTTATTGCTAGATGTGTGATATTTAGTTGTAAAGATTAAAAATCCACAGTGCCTGGAGTCTTAATTAGCAGTAACACTGTTGTCGTCAGTCAGGATGGGGTTGACATGACCTTTTGAGGGTAGTCCATTTTTCATCCCTAATGTCACACCACAGTTATTATTTTAAGCCTTGACAGAGTACATTTCAACTGAAGTGAAATTGTGGTCTTATTATTTTTTTTAAAGAGGCTAACGTAATTTGAGAACAAGGTCATTTTTGAATTGCTTCACAAAGAAACCTGGGACTTTCAAAAAAAGTTTAATCATTGCATTTTTGGTTTGTAGTTTAATTCCCCGCACAGCAAACACTGTTAGTTTTTCCCTTCAATGCCAATTTTACTCAGTATGTCTACAGGAAGCATTTTTGAAAACCAATTCTGTTATTCCTTCAAATTTTCCATTGTTCCATGTTATTTAAGCTTTTAAATGTTCTCTAGGTATAAAAATTGTCAATTTTTCTTTTGATACACATATTATCCAGTGAAGATAAGAGGTCAATACTGATGACTTTAATCCATATTCATTCTACTTTCTAGTAGAAAAATATGTGATTTTTTCCTATATTTCTTATTTTGGGCAAAACATTTTTTGCCCAAAGTAAACAAATGCCCCATCTTCTTATTTCAAAGAAATAAAGGGCTGCAGTTAAATTTAGGATTAGCATTCTTTCTAAAACACACAAAATGACAGAAAAAAGACTGAAGTTGTCTACAAAGTTGGTGGCGTGGCCAGAGCGGTCGTGCAGCGGGCAGGGCACGTGGCTGGCAGGAAAGCCAGGTACAATCCTTGGCTCCCACATCGCTCCCAGACACCTCCAGCAATGGTTCCTGTGTCTCTCCAGGTAACTAGGGGAGGAAAAGCGATCTCCAGAGGCACTCAGCTCTGGCACAAGTGACTAATTTAGGAATTTTCTTTTTCTTAGTGTTACATCAAATAACGGGAAAAAAGATGAAATGAAGCAAATCTAAACCGACTCTAATAGAACAAAGAACAGTTTCCTGGGCCGCCTTCTCTTAGACATGGAATGAATGTGGGCTAAAATCAACAGACAGGGTCTGTTTACATCTCTGGAGACTAGGGTCCCCCTGTTTGCACTTGCTGGTGTCATCTGTTCACCACCTTCAGGCGCTGAGACAGACTCACAAACCATTTGCCCTGCCCGCCCTGGAGCTTATACTGCAAAGTTCCTTCTTGAGCAGGTCAGCAGGGATGTGACTGTAATCATAATTATATCTAAACGTGAACTTTCAGATTGCTTTTCCACTCTTCAAGAGTCAATAATTTGGTGAAGGGTACCTAGAGAGAGAGGCCCTACCAAAAAGGGAGAGTACCTCAAGTCAGTCCCCTTATATACACAAAAAAAGTAATCCTAACTTCAGGGAAGGTCTTGTCAACAAAGAGCCCTAAATAGATTCTAGATAGTAGAATATGATAAAAGGGTGATACCACACCCTACTAAAGGTCTAAACAAATAATTATGCCAAGGACTATTCCCTTCTTCCAAGATTATCTCTTATGTAAAACACTTGAAAAGTGGGGACTGGTATAAAATAATACGTTTTAATTTCATGGGCTCCATGTAATCTAAATGGATTACAAGGTCCTTCTTATTTATTATCTGCACCAGGTGATTCTGAGTATATTGTTCTCCATATACTGAAAGGGTCACACTCACCTGCTTGAGGGCAAACTAGTATGATCCTTCCTATAATCTTAAACAATAGTCTCAGTGTAGCCAGGGTGGAAGTCTCCTGGTAAATTCTAACTGTCTCACACTGTGTCCTGTGGGTATAAAGAGGAGCTGTGCCCAATCTAGATAACATAGAAGTCTCAGTAGATATATGATAATAAGTCAAAAGTTACTCATTCAGAGTCAAGGTGACTTCTGTAACTGCCACACCCTCCATCAGTGTTTACATAGAAGAGAGAACTCATTAGTCTGAACCCTGGCTTAAGAACATGTAAATAAATTAAGCTGTGAGTGGATAAAACAGCAAAGCTCCCAAGCTAGCTAGGCCTGTCATCCAACAAATTAAACCTGGGTTAGCTGCCCATTTCCCACCATGCAAATGCCTTGCCTGCTGTACTATCTCTTTGGTTCAGGGCAGGACTTGTTAATTGTCTTTCACAACCACACTTCTCCTAATACTTTACAAGTAAAGCCTAAAGTAAGACTCTGAATACCAGGTCATATCATGATTGTATATTCTTGCTAGGACCTTCAGGGTTGCATTAGCCAAAATTTATCAGCTTTGTCATTTCTGCAGACAGCCTTATTAATTTTTGGGGGTTTTTGTTTTTGTTTTTGTTTCGTATTTTATTATACCACCATGAGATATATAATTACAAAGATGTTCATGTTTGGATTTCGGTCATGCAGTGTTTCAGCACCCGCCCTCCACCAGTGCCCATTTCCTACCACCAATGTCCCCAATTCACTCCCCCTCCCCTGGACTGCCTTTATGGCAGGTTCTTTATCTCTTTTCTCTCTCTCTCTCTCTCTCTCTCTCTCTCTCTCTTTCCTTATACATTGTGGATTGCAATACATACATTTAGAGGTTATCTTATATCTTTTTGCCTATATTCAATGCTCAGTTCTAGGCTGTTATTACCATTTTCGACGATTATTAACACACTTTTCCCTTCTCTCTTACCTAACCTCTGACTCCCACACGTTTGTGGTAGATTCCACCTATTGACAAGACCTCCTGATCCATGTTTTGCCTGACCTTGGATATTTGTATCATAATATATATATGACTATATATATGTCATATATATGTATATATACATATATATGTCATGCAAATAAATGCAGTCATTCTATATCTGTCTTTTTCCTTATGACTAATTTCACTCAACATGATTATATCTATGTCCATCCATTTATAGGCAAATTTAGAAGTGGGGAGCTGTTTCTAAGGGATGTTAGAAAGCCATGGCAACTGGCTGCCAGCAGCTGATTTCAGGGGGACCTGGTGGCTGGGAGTTAAGAGCAGACCATGGGCAGCACTGGATAGTGGACTGAGAAAGTTGATTGAGATGAAGGTTGGGAGGGGGACGCCACTAAATTCCTTTACTGGAAAGGAGACACATAGATGTTTACAATGAAGTGTGGAATGGAGATGCCCCCTTTGGAGAACCCATGTTCTGTGGCCAAGCCCACCACACCATCAAGCTGAAGGAATGATAGAACCCAAAGTGTGTTTCTTACAGTGTTATCTGTGAGGAGGTGTACAGGCCACTCACCCCTGTCTTGGTCTGGGGATCTTTCCCTTGGCACATAAGGGGCCTATTTCGTGGCTCTACTTGAATATATGCACCATGAAGAAGGTTCTGTGTAGTAACACAAATGCTACCCTCTCCTGCCAAATTCAAGGGTCATACAGGGTTCAAAACAAGAGAAGGTAGGGAAAGTTCCTGCCCAGTAGCCAGCCTTTCCACAACAGTGTCTGTCTCTCTTCGTTATTTTACAAAGGAACTAAAGGGCTCACTCCTGCCCCAGTGCACATTGGTGAGTCAGAAGTAAAGCTTGGTCTCCAGCTCCTCCTGCTGACCTTCTCTCATGCCATGTTTCCTTGCAGAAATGGGGAACATTGACTCAGATGAGCCAAGGAGTCCTTCCGTCTTTGTGTTCTTTTAGAATAACTTGGGAACTGGCTGTGAATGTTCCAGTTCCCACTCAAGTGTAAAAATTAAGTATAAGCAAAGATGGTTTGGTTTGCTTTCCCACTTCGCCATTCTATATGTGTCTGTAAACAAATCAATCTGCTGATCTGTTGGCCAAAGTATGTAGAGTTCTAGCCAGCCCAGCCCTCTCGTCATCAGAAAAATCTTTCATTAATAAGAGGAATTTAATAATGTTGGCTTAAGTGGCCAGAGACTTTCTGTGAGAACACATGTTCTCCATCAATTGCTAGATTCTTGGGAATTGTCAAAATTGAGAGGCATATTGTTTTCTTGGGTGTGGGTTGTTTTGGAAAAGTACAGAATTAAAGTTGACAGTTGTTCCGGTTGAATGACTGAGTTATTTCAATTCTAAGTATTAATCGTCATCTTTAGGAGGTAGTGATGATATATAATAGAGTTGTAGTGTGAATAATATGTAATAAATGTAATATATTCAGAATAGTGCCTGGAATGTTGTAGGTTTGTAGTAAATGTCAGGCATTTCTCTATGCTATGGAATATACACAAATTAAAATTACTTTGCAGAAAGCTAGCTTTTATCACAATGATCTCTGTGTTCAGGCAAAGTGATAAACTTAGCTTTCTCAGCCAAATACCTCTGCCTAGGGAAAGTGACAGAAAGATGGTTATTCTTTGACTTGAGGATGATATGCCTAACATTCACTAAAAGTACAGCATTTTGCTCAAATGGGAAAAGTTATACAGAACTATATAGATATGGGCATTTTATTCTTTACTTATCCTTTGTGCCATTTCTCCTAGAAATACACTTTTTTATCTTATTTCACTTATTTAGTTACATTTACATACCACCTCACTACAGTTGAACAGACTTATGCGGTAGTCTCATCTTGTTTGACATGAGAAATCTGAGGAAATTGCAGCTCAGCAGCAGATGATTCAAAAGCTCAACTGCTAACCAATATGCTTCTGCATCTAGGTAAAAACCCAATTCTTTTCATTCTAAGCACTTCCAGCAAAACCTCCTGTTGCCTGTTCTTATACCTTTATTGGGGTACATAGGATTTATAATACTATTCCTGACACTTTTCCAACTGCCATTCTCACTGGAGTGAGGTGATATCTTACTTCTTGTTCTATTTGCATTTTCCTAATAATAAAAGCGACAGTGACCACTTTTCATATGCCCACTGACCATTCATATATCTTCTTTGAGGAATTGTCTGTCTTCTATCCCCATTTTGAATTACCACAGGAATATTTTAAATGAAATATATCTCAGGAACATGTAACTGAAGAAAATATGAGAAAACAAAAAACTTTAAGAAATAAATTACAAAAAAGCGTTATAATGTTATACTGTTATACTGTTGCCAATTGTCTGTTTTCAGTTTTAATTCTCTTTATGCAAATATGTTAAAGTACCAGTAGTATAGTGTTATAAAAATATTAACAGACCCAGGAGAATTTTACACAAGCCGAAACAGAACAAAACCTTAAAGCCCACTGAACCCAGAATATAAATGTATGTGAAGATGAATCCATCCATCTATCTGCCCCAAATAGAAAAGATGGCTAGCAGCCTGCCCCAGGTGTATAGCTGTCTCTTTCTGGAGCACCCAGGCCCTGTGAGGCCGTTCACCCCTCTATTTCTCTCACACCAACATATCCTTGTCCATATTCGTTTCAAGGATTCAGGTCAGAAACATAGCCATGTGAAGTCTCTCCATGAACACCTCACGATTCTTCTCCAAAAGGACATTGTAGGGGCCGGAGCGATAGCCCAGCGGGTAGGGCTTGTGCCTTGCCGCCGCGGCTGCCTGTGCCGGCCAGGGTTCAATCCCGGCATCCCATATGGTCCCCCGAGCACCGCCAGGAGTAATTCCTGAGTGCAGAGCCAGGAGTAACCCCTGAGCATCGCCGGGTGTGACCCAAAAAAAAAAAAAAAAAAAAGGACATTGCTGGCTTATGCCCTGGTGAAGAATGGGACAAAGTCATGGTTCCTTGTCTGCTGGAAAAATTAGACCTAGAGAGAGTTCATCTGATTTTAGAAAGCTAAACAAATGAGTACACTTTAAAAATAGAATGAGGCAACAAAAAAAGCCAAAACGTTGCATAATAGAATTAATTTTTTCTTTAGAGAACAAATATATATGGGAATTTCTGCTAAGTTGCAGAGCGATTAACTTGCTCTTGAGCTTCTCTGGAAGTAGCAGAATCTCCGTTGCTGCTAGCCTTTCTAGATGGAATGGGCCACATGCGTGCCTCACTTTCGTTGATCTGAAGTGCCACGTGGGACCTCACTAGGCGGATCCCAAACTCAGCAACTTCCCAGATACTGAGCACTGCCTTCGCTTGGCGGCAGATCCTAGATCCTTCGGGCCAGACCGCATGGTCCCCGGGCATTTTTGCCAGGATCCCTCTTGTGTGAGCCACTAGCTACTTTACAGCTGTGGTAACCCTGCACCAATCTCTGGGCCATTTTCCACATGAGAGCAACAGCTCCCACAGTTCCCGACGACCACACTCACACCCAGGCCTGCTCATGGCTAGCCTTGGGTAGCTCGTGCTTTGGGGGGGGGGTTTGCAATCCCCTTCATTTGACAGTTGGTTCAGAGAGTTTCTAGCAGTGCTAGGTGCCATAGAGCCAGGAAAAGGAACAGAATTTATAGAACCCAGATGGGGCTTATTCTGCTCAGAGGCAGGCAGTGTTTCCAGATGGGTTTTGCCCATGTGCATTGGCCCTGATTTATGTGGCAGGATCCTGGGACTGTGTTGGCGACTGCTTGGCTGACTGATGGACAAGCAGCCACTCAGTGTAGTGACAGCATTTCTGTCCCTCAGAAAAGATGGGATGGCTCCCTGGGGCATTGGAGTGGATGGCAGGAAATTAGCTTCCCCTATTCCTTTTTTCCTCTCCCTCCATTTCGACTATGAGTAGCTGTTTTTTTTTTTCAAAAAAGGGGGAAAAGAGAATCAGAGGGTTGGAGAGAGAGTACAGGGGTGAAGGCATTTATGTGGCATGTGTCCCAGCTGTATTCAATCAATGGCACCCCACAGCATTCCCCCAAGCACTGCCAGGAGGATCCCTGAGCACAGAGCCAGGAGTCAGCCTTGAGTCATCCAGGTAGGACCCAGAAGCAAACAAAACCCAGAGCTCTTGTTTCGTGATGAAAATAGTTCAAACCTTAGCCAGGGGAGAGTTGATTTTCACCTCATGCTCATAGGTATCATATGCGATCATGATCATAGAGAAGATTTAGGACCTGGTGCAGATGGTCTGTCCTCTTGGTTAGTGGACAATCTAGGAGATACTTAGGCTTGTCTACTCAGTGGTCTCTGTCATGATGAATCAGTGGTCAGTGTTAGAAAAGTGTCTCTTCCTCAGAGGAGAGCTTCCTAGATAGGGATTTGGAAATGGATTCACAAGAGGTAGTGGGGGAGAAAGATTTCAGACTTTACTGCTGAATGAAGGACACCCACCCATCCAGACCGCTCCGCAGATGGTCTTGCACCTCTTTATACCTACCCAGTCTACACTCAAGCTCTGCAGCACTGGTGGTTCATATTATTTTTTGCTGACCAGCTGGATTTATTGATGAACCGCGCAGGTTCAAATAAAAAAAATGCTGGATTTTGAGATGACTACAAGAGTATGCTACCCGCATGGCAGAGCCTGGCAAGCTACCCATGTCGTATTTGATATGCCAGTACCAGTAACAATTATAGACCTCATTCCCATGACCTGATGGAATGGTTTGAGGTTCTTTATGTTCCTGGAGCAAGCAGGTGCCCTTGGGCTCTACTTGCATGAGACAGGACATATGGAGATGTTACTGGTGCCCGCTCAAACAAATCGATGATGAACGGGAAGACAGTGATTAGAGAACAAAAATAATACAAACTGCACAAAGGGAATATTTTGAACATTGTCTTCCTTTTGTCAGTAAAATCTAAGACAGCCTTGATTATTTAAAACAAAATGAGACCATAACATTGGTATTAAAATAAAGTTGCTTATGAGATAGAGAGAAAGGGAACTTAATGATGGAAGAAGATATGTTTTAAAATGAGTATCAAGGGGTAGGGTGGGGATGGAAAATGACTCTGCCGCATTGGGGGCCAGTGATGAAATTCTTGGTGATGTGCGACTGGCCACTGTACCAGAAACTATTCTTGACACTATTGCAGATCACAAAGCCTACATTAAAATTGGGAAAAATAAAACAAAGATTTCAAGTGAAGATAATGTAGTGCTTCAATCAAAATTTACATGAGAAATTATCAACAGAAGCAACATTGTAGAGATTTGATTTAGTGATTCAAGAGCAAACAAGAGGAATTCTTCAAGCACAAAGAGGAAAAGTGGTAGATGTGGCCCCAAAATAGTGGAGCTACAGCCAGAGCAGTAGTACATTGGGCCGGGCACTTGCCGTGCATGCTGCCAACCCGGGTTCCATGCTGACTCTGTGACATTGATGTGACTTGTGTGTAGACCGGCCATGTTTAGGCTGCCTAGGCTTGTGAACTTTGTGGATAACGGTAAGCAGCAAGTGCGTGGAAAGCAACGAGGAGATTTTGTCAGTCTCTTAAATGATTGTTTTTCACCTTAAATAGATTTCACCACAATATAAGTAGCACATTTTTGGCACAAGATGAGATAATGTGTTTCCTCAGATTTGGAGTCGAGAACATTTAATAACATTAGATATCATACTTGAATAATTGCAACCCCTCTGTCTCCCTGAATTGCATATAAAAACACCAGGGAATGAGTCATTTGTCACTGTGCTTTTACAATGGGTATATCATTCATATATTATTATCATTCATCATATCATTATTGCCCCATCTGCCTGTTGTCCATCATCTACAAGCTGTTTACACGAGTCATCCTGAACAGGATTAGCAGAATACTAGATGAAGGACAACCATGCGAGCAAGCAGGCTTCCGGAAAGGATTCAGCACAATCGACCATATCCACACAGTAACCAAACTCATTGAGGTTTGTAGGGGAGTACAAGATGCCACTCTGTCTCACGTTCATTGATTTACAGAAAGCCTTTGATTCTGTGGAGACTGAAGCTGTCATCGAAGCCCTAGCCAAACAGGGCGTTCAAACCCAATACATCAAGATCCTTCGTGAGCTGTATTACGGATTCACCACCAGGATCTCACCATTCTACAAAAAAGTGATCATTGATGTCAAAAGAGGGGTTCTATAGGGTGATACCATTTCACCAAAACTCTTCAGCACCACCCTTGAGAACATCATGCGACAATTATAATGGGAAGGAATGGGAGTGAAGATAGATGGTCGGCAACTACACCACCTCCCTCTTCGCTGATGACATCGTTCTAATAACACCAAACATTAGCCAAGTGGCACAAATGGCTGACTTTGACCGAGAATGTGGAAAGATAGGTCTACAGCTGAATCTGAAGAAAACTATGTTCATGAAAAATGAACTAGTTCCTGAGGCCCCATTCACTCTCAATGGAACAAACATCTCTGAATGCAGCAGTTATGTGTACCTAGGTCGAGAAGTCAACATGAAGAATGACCTAAAACCTGAGCTGTGTAGGAGGAAGAGAGTGGCATGGAATGCCTTCAAAGGCATCGAAGAAATAGCTAAAAGGACAAAGATCCTCTGGCTCTGGGAACATCTCTTTGACTCCACCGTTCTCCCTGCATTAACATACGCCTCAGAGACCTGGGCCCTACGAAAGCAGGATGAGAATGCTATTCGGGTCTCCCAGAGAGGAATCGAAAAGAGCTATGCTTGGAATATCACGCCTCACTCAAGTGAGAGAAGGAATCGGAGTTCTGACCTCTGTCGCTATTCCAGAATCAGGGACGCTGTCTCGTTTGCCAAGACATCGAAAATCAGATGGGCTGGACATATAATGCGATTTGGAGACAACGGCTGGACTGGAGCCATTACCGACTGGATCCCACGGTATGTCAAAAGATCACGTGGCCGCCCACCTACAAGATGGTCAGACTTCCTTGTTAAGACCCTGAAGGAACAGTTTGAGGCTCTTCATATTCCTGAATCAACCAGATGCCATTGGGCTACATTGGCATGTGATAGGGTCCAATGGAAATGTTACTGGCGCCGGCTCGAGCAAAACAATGAATAACGGGATTCAAGTGATCAAGTGATCAAGTGATATCATTCATAGTACTAAGCAGAGTATAAGGTGTACTTTTTATTTTCTGTACCTACAAATAAAGAGAGGTACAGATATGGCCCTGGTAACTTTCCATTTGATCCATTACCCCAACCCCACCCTTTATCTGAGCAAATGATTTTGTGGTGTTTTATTGTCATTTTAGCTGATTCTATAGTACTCTCAGTACATCCATATTGGGAATATTTGGTAAGAATGGGAAATGGGAAACTCATTCCAGATTTCATATAATAGGCAGAGAGCTATGTGGGCATAATAGGTGGTGGCCATTCTTCGCTTCTAAAAATGCCCCCCCTCCCTGTTCACACCTGCATTTCAAGTTTAAAAATATTTTATTTGTAACCCGCACGGCAGAGCCTGGCAAGCTACCCGTGTCTTATTTGACATGCCAAATACCAGTAACAGTTATAGACCCTATTCCCATGACTTGATGGAATGGTTTGAGGCTCTTTATGTTTCTGGAGTGGGCAGATGCCCTTGGGCTATCTCGCATGTGACAGGACTTATTGAGATGTTACTGGTGCCTGCTCAAGCAAATCGATGATCTATGGGAAGACAGTGATACAGTGATTTGCAAACAGCAATGCAAAAGTACTCATGAAGGATGCATAATATAAAAATGATGAAAGCATTCCTGCTCCCAGTAAATGTTTAAATATAAAACTGACCACCATAATACTACTTCTGTGTAGTGAGAGAAGTTCATTTTCAAACCAGATAAAATTCAATCTTTAGGTGTGAATGATATGAATGACAGCCATTTTCTGTCATTCATAGACAGAAGGACTGTGTTTAACTATAGCACCGTGATTGCAAAGTTATTCACAGTTGAGATTTAGCCACACCATGTTCCTGCACCAATCCCCACCACCAGCATCAACTTTCCTCCTCCAGTGTCCCAGGCTCCCTCCCATACCCCCAAATCCCCAGCCTGCTCTCTTGACAGGCTCCTTTTGAGTTCGCTTATTCAAGTTTGGGTTTCATGACTTCATTGTTGTTGACTGTGTTGTTTGGATATTTAGCTCCATTATTCCTTAATGCTTTCAATGTACCTGAGTCCCCTTGACTCCTGACTCCTGTTGCTTATGACCTATATCTTTTCACCTTCCCTTTCTCTTTATTTCTTTCCTTTTCCCTGTACTCTGGGGCTAAGTGTAATCAAGACATCACCCCTTTAAACCATTGTATCCCCTCATCCTGTCACTCTTGATACAACATGCAAGTGATATAATCCTGGAAAAAGGAAAAGTGTTTATCCTTTTTCACCTGGCTTGCTTCATTTAACATGATGTCTTCCATTTCCGTTCATGTTGCTGTGAATTTGATGATTCCTGCTTACAACTGCATTCCATTGTGTATACTACATCTTCTTTACCCACTGATCTGTTGTTAGAAATCTAGGTTGATTTCAAATCTTTTCTTATTTTTGATTCTTTAAAAATAAAGTTTTAGAATTTTTAGTGAATCATTGTGAATTACAAAATTACAAATATGTTTATATGAAGTTTCAGGCATTAATTCTTCCAACACCAGTCCCTAAATCATTGCCTGCTACTCTCCACCGATGCCCCCATTTCCCTCTTATCCCCAGCCTGTTGCTGTGGCAGGCACTTTTCCCTACCCCGCTATCCCCGTGTTCCCTTCCATAACTTCTCCTCTTCACTCCTGCCCCAGTGCCAAGCCTCCTATTGAAGACCAGTTCTCCTGCTCTTTATGTCTGTTGTCATTGGGCATTTGAGAGTCCCCTATTATGTTTCTTTATATCCCACATATGAGACATATCATTCAAATCTTAGCTATCGTAGTAAATGCTGCAATAAATAGCATTTTTGTAATCATCATTTTTCTGTCCTGGGAAGAGATACCTAAAAGTGGAATTGTCGGGTCATAGAGCAGCTCGATTTTAAGTTTATTGAAAACCCTCCTTACATTTCTTCCAGAGGAGTTGAACCAGACAACATTCCTACCAGCAGTGAATGACGGTTCCTTTCCTCCACATTCCCACCAACATATTGTTCTCACTTACATAATTTTATATGTACCATTCTCACTGCTGTGGGACGGTATCTCATTGTTGTTTTAATTTGGATTTCCCTAATAATAAGTGACAGTGCGCACTTTTTCTCACACCTATTTGCCATCTGTTGATTTTCCTCGGGTGTCTGTTCATCTCCCTCTTTCCACTTTTTGATGAGGTTTTTAGTGTTGTTGATCTTTGTGAGGATTTTTAGACATGGATATAAACACTTTGTCTTATATGTGGAATGCAAATATTTTATTATGCTCAGTTAGCTGTGTTTTAGTTTCAGCCTGTGTTTCTTTTGCCATAGAGAAACTTTATTTTGACATAGCCCCATTTGTTTAGTTTTGATTCGTTAGTCTTTGCCAAAAGCATCATATTGTTGAAGACACCTTTGAGTTCTGGTCTTGGAGCATTCTACCAATATTTTCCTCAGTATACTTTATAGATTAAGGTTTGATCTCAAGGTCTTTGATCCACTTTGAGTTGATTTTTGAGTAAGGTGTGAGATGTAGGTCCGGCTTTAAATTTTACACACGGTTATCCAATTCTTCCAACACCATTTGTTAAAGAAGCTGTCCTTTTCCCATTTTTGGGCACTCATCTTCTTTGACAGTTAATGACCATGAATTACAGTCTTTAAAATTCTTCCTCTTTTTGGGGTCTGTAAGCATGTCAAACCTAGGCAGGTTCACAAAGGAACCACATTGTCCTACAGCATCCCTTTAAGCCAGACTGTTATGCTTATGGGTATGTTCTTAATCACCGTGGTATCAGAGTATTAATTTTCCTAGAGAAATGTGAATTGATTGCTACTTGAATCAGAAGAATGGAGAAGCACACATTTTCTTTTCCTGCAAGTAGGTCATTAAATGATCTGACTTTTCCTCCTGGTAGTTGAACTGCCCTTGTAAATTTCAGTATTTAGGTGACCTTTGCTTTCCATGAATTTCATTACAACTTATCCAATTTCTCCCTTTCTATGAACAGATATAAATCTGTTTAGTAGTTGGTATGCTGTAACTCTGGAATATCAAGATGTGCCCATGGAAGTTCAGACAGGCAGAGCCCTTGGCTTCCATCTACTGGTAGCAAGGGTCATTGCAGCCAGTTGTCTGGTTTAAGTCAGCTCCAGCCTTGACTGCCTGATGATGATCCAAGGAAGGAATGATGGTAACGTGATCTTGTACTAGTACTACTAGTGCAGTATGACACATCAGATTGATCATTATATGGAGAGGGAGAATTAAATTAGGCACTCATTACGAAACTTCTGTTTGTACAGAGAGAGTTTGAAGTGACTTCTGAGAATTAAACACAAAAATTTCCCAGAAACATCTAGTCCTCTAGTGATAAACCACTTTAGTTTCAGGACTGTTAGCATGTGCTTGGAACACGTATGTATGGGGAATTTTGTTAAATACCAGAGTGGATTTTTTGTTTTGCTTTTTAATGCTCAGGGGTTACTCCTGGCTCTTCGCTCAGGAATTACTCCTGGCAGTGCTCAGAGGACCATATGGGATGCCGGGGATCGAACCTGGGTCAGCCAGCATGACCCACTGTGCTATCACTCTGGCCCCCCAGAGCAGCTTTTTTTTATCTCTGTGTTGGTATTCATGTTCTATGTACCGGTCTATTTGTCCACACTGACAGATGAGAAGTATAAATAACAGAATCATGACAGGGCTTCTAGCTTCATATATCTGGATCCAAACATGCATTGCATGCATGTTGTCTTCACATATGATTTATAAGGTGTAAGAAAATTCTAGGTCCCTAAGGATACTGTGGATTTTTCCAACTGTAAGCATTTGTTCAATATTCTTAAGATTCTCCTAATTTGTCTTTTGAATGTTATTGTCCTCGACAGTACAGACTAGTATGGATTCACCAGTGAATTCTCTCTGAATGTTCTCTGAGCATTGCATTTCTACATTATTAAGCCCGTTTTCCTTTTTCCCCTTTGTGATGAGCAGAGATCACACCCCACACTCAACTCTGACACAGGCCTTCCCAGCATACTCAGAGCACACTCGGCTGTACACACATGTCTGCACCCTCACACATTCTGCCACATACGTGGTCACCGGACCACTCACAGCACACACGTAGTCACTGTGCTCACACTAGCTGCATATGTGGCCACCTCACAAACGCACTTGGCCACACACTTCCTTGTCCATTGCAGCATCCACAGGCGTGTGCTCTGGGTGCAGCACTCTGTGCATGGCAGAGCCTGAGCATCCAGACAGCAGAGCTGCAGGCACTGCATGTGGCACACGTCGCGCCATTTCCTGGACATCTCTCCACATTTCTTTTCTTGTTTGTTTTTTTTTTTTTTGGGTCACACCCAGCAATGCTCAGGGGTTTCTCCTGGCTCTGCACTCAGGAGTTACTCCTGGCGGTGCTCGGGAGACCATGTGGGATGCTGAGGATCAAACCCTGGTCGGCATGGGCCGGCCGCGTGCAAGGTAAGCGCTCTACTGGCTGGGCTATTGCTCCAGCCCCATCTCTCCACATTTCTTAAGCAGATGTGTTCTTATGAGAATTTTCCATAGCTCCAAAAATATAAATTCCCATATACTGGTTGTCCTGCATCACTTGTGATCAGCTTTTACAGTTTACTCAACTAAATTATCAGTAGAAAGAGAATGTTAATGAGGCCCAAAAGGAGAGAGAGACAGAGAGAAGACAAAAAGATTAACATTCCCTTAATATTTTCTATACATGTGAAAACCTATATTCCTGAAACCTTCCACATGAGAGAGGGTAGAGGGAAAGAGAGAGATTAGTGCCTGGCATAGAGACAGGCAGAGGGGACCAGGATGGAAACTGGGGACATTGGTTGTGGGAATTGTACACTGGTGAAGGGACAGGTGATTGCATCACTGAAACTCAATCATGAACAAATTTGTAACTGTATCACTGTGATTCAGTCACAAAAAATATATTTAAAAAACGAAAGAGAATGTTAATGAACCTTCATACTTTAATGACAGGTAGGAAGAGAAAGAAATAGGTCACCACAGTACATGATTTCATGCCCCAGTGTCATTGTCCTAAGAAAGGGGAATACATTTCTAGGAATAGAAATTGGCCAGATAGAAATAAAATGTCAACATTAAACATTGTGAAAAAAATGAATTCTAAGCTCAGGTTGTTTTTGTAAGTAAAAGGAAATTTGACTTAGAAAAAAAATGTTTTTAAAACACGGCTTTCTCACTAGTTACACGTATGCCTCATTTTCTCACCTGTGTCTTATTCCTACTTCGTGGTCAATTTCTGTAGTATCTGGAGGCAGTTAATATCTGCAACTTCAGACTTTCCTAACTTAATAGGACAAACTAACTGGGTAGAATTTATTCAATAAAGAAAAATGGATGACCATTGCTAATCACATCAGATAGAAAGCTCAATTTTTTGAAATATATGTCCTGGGTTATTTATATCAGAGCAATCTAATATTCTACATTTTTCTCAATCTTTCTTATTTGAACCTCTCAAATCAGATCTGCCACGAGGGTATTCAAATTGTATTAAAGGCAAGTGCTCCATAACTAAATTGCTCAATACCTAAATTTCTTATTATATTTTCTTAATTTCATTTTTGTTGCTTTTGAATATCGCCTAAAGTTCCTTTTGTAACTATGCTTTTACCTTAGAAACAAAATGCTCGTTTATTTTCTATTTTAATTCTCCTGGTAGAAGTGCCAGATTTTGATTTGATTTTTATTATAAAGTATATTTGATCACAAAAATTATTCTCAAGAGGTGTCATTGAGAACATTCCCTTAATATTTTTCTATACATATGAAAACCTTTATTCCTGAAAGCTTCCCCATGAGGATTTCAACGTTTATGATGAAATGCAGTTTTGCAAAAGTTCTGACTTTGTGTAATGAAGATGATTTCATATGATTTTCTTTCATGACCAAGTAGAGAATCAGGACTAACCCTTTTTATTTGGGAATTTGGGTACCCTCTGGGACCTTTCTGTCGTCCCCTTTTCATGGCACAGAAACTAGCCATAGAGGGACGCCACACGCCTTAAAACTGTCTCAGGAATGGTCTGTTGCTTGCACTCAGTCTCACTAGGGCCGCCCTACCCTGAATATAGCTGAAGAGGAGGCAGCATTGCGGGCACTCCAGAGAACAGATTTGGAGCCACAGGTCACACTTACATTCAGGTGGCTTCAATTCCACCTGAATCCTGGATTTCTGCCCGTTGC
Source organism: Cryptotis parvus (assembly GCA_021461705.1). NCBI lineage: Eukaryota > Metazoa > Chordata > Mammalia > Eulipotyphla > Soricidae > Cryptotis > Cryptotis parvus. The sequence continues at coordinate 23,423 of JAJIBD010025815.1, read as the reverse complement.
TAAGTTTCTCAATCTGAAGTGCCTTGGCTGACCATGAAAGATGGCAGGTCTGAGCATGAGTCTCAGGAGGCCCAGGGAGATACAGGCAAGGCCAATTCTGGTTCTGACCCATAGGTCCCTCCTGCGACGGAGGCTGATGTGACTGCTGGAACCGTGGCACCCACAGCAGAGGCAGCGGATGGAGCAGAGCCAGAGGAGTCAGCTGTGCCCGCTGAGGAAGGGGCAAGGTTAGAGGAAGCCAAGACCGATATGGACACCACAGAGGCTGGAGAGAGTGACCTGCCTCAGCCAGAAGAAACAGAAGCAGCAGCGCCTCAGGTGGGTGTCCTGGGGTAAATGGAGGTTCTGCAGAGATGGGACAAATTGGATCTTATTAGGTGTGGGGGATAATTATTCAGGAGTGGACTTGTCCTGCCCCCGAGGTATTGCAGGTGTGGCTGCAGTGCCCGGCTGTGTTGGCAGGTGGCATGCAAGAGACAGGTTTGTCTACACCCAGGGCTCTGCCCTGTGGGCCCTGGATGATTGATGGTTGATGATCTGACATAGAAAAAGACTGGGCCCCCTGGGATGAACCCAGAGCCATGGCAGAGCCTGGAAAGCTACATGTGGTGTATTCGATATGCCAAAAACTGTAACAATAATGGACTTCATTCCCATTGAATGGAGACATTACTAGCCTCCACTCGAAGCAAATCGATGAACAATGGGAAGATAAGTGATACAAGTGGACTTGTGCCACTGCACTGGGCCCAAAAAAAGTGTCTCAGAAACTGTGTCCCCAGAATATACTCAGTGTAGTACAGTCCACTCAGACTAGTCTGGTGCACCCAAGAGATTCAGGAGAGAGAGAAGATGGAGAATAGGAATGTTGCATGGATGAAGAAACAGCTGGGAGAGAGTCTAGGAGAACAACATCATGATGTGTGGAATGAAGAGACTTAGGCCAATGCAAGGCACATGATGAAAACCCAGTACCAGTCATTAAGTCATATTATGATTAAAATTATTATTTGTTGATTAGTATAATCCATATTATTATTCAAATCTCCATTCAATTTCTTTCACCAAATTTCATCTTTATGTTGGTCTTTCAAAGATTAATGTCACTGAATACAAATCTGAAGTTGGGGTCAGCTTCTACTGACCTACTCTGTGCCTCTACCACCTACTCTGTGCCTCATCAGTGGAGTATTCAGAGCAGCTTTATCCACATACCCTTGACTGCAGGGCCGCAAACCCAGAGAAGACACATGAGCATCTCATAGGAAGTTTCATCTACTCAGCCCTTTTGGGGGTGGCTAGGCATAGTTTAGGAAGCTAGGATGCATCTGATAAGATTAAGCTCTCCCTTTTCATGATTCTCTGACATATAATAAATTTCGAAAATATCTCCAGAGTTCTTCGGGTTTAAAATTGAATTAACACTTTAAAATAAGCAGGTACCAGTAATGTTTGGAGAACACTTTATTGCTTTTTTCATTAGATTTTCTAGTCACAGTGCCCAGAGCTTTTTTGTCTATATTGCACATATTGAAAGAGTGTATCACTTTCTCCAATTTGGAGAATAGACATACTCATGTCAATTAATACCTAAAGGAGTACAGAACCTGATGCGAAAGGCAGACACCTCTCCAAACTTCCATCATGCTATGAAACGTTCCTCTCACGGTCTTTATTAAAAAAGTAGAAGTGACTGGTTGAGGAAATACACTGGTTTAAAGACAGGCTACCTAGATCGCCTGGGGCCCCACAGGTTTGGGGAGAGAAAAAAGAAATAGATTGAAGGGGAAGGGAGGGGACAGCTGGGAAGCAGTGGGAGCAAGAGTCAAGGGGACTCAGATGCACTGGTGGTGTCAAGGAATGATAGAGCTAAATATCCAAACCACAGAGCCAGCATCACTGAACTCATAAGACCCAAACTTTAATAACCAAACATAAAAGCGCCTATCAAGATGGCAGGCTGGAACTAGGGCAGAGGGTAGGAGAGGGAACCTGGGGACACTGGTGGAGAGAAGTTGGATTGGTGATGGAACATCATATGTCGAAATTCCAACTATGGAAAACCTTATCATTCATGGTATCCCTTGTATCATTTGTCTTCCCATTGTTCATCGATTTGCTCGGCGGGTGCCAGTAACCTCTCCATTTGTTGGGAATGAGGTCCATTACTGTTACTGTTTTTGGCATGAATACACCATGGGTAATTCCTGAGTGCAGAGCCAGGAGTAACCCTTGAGCATCGCTGAGTGTGGCGTCGCTCTCCGCCCTGACAAGCAAGAAATACCCTTCAGCCGCTACACGTAGCTGGAGGACACATGGCCTGTGCCCCACTGTGTCTTCCCACTGGCGGTCCTTGATAAGCCCGGTGAACATGGCAGCAGTGAAGATGGTAAATAAAGATGACCACCGCGTGTCCGTAATTGTTTTGCCTTGTGGGCCGAGTGTGAGGCCCCGCTGGAGTCGCCGGGAGCGGGGGCGCGAGCCGAGGGGGCTCCCGACCTCACTGCCACATCTCGCCGCAGCCGTGCCTTGCTGCCCGCATGGCCAGTCACGGGACTGGCCTAATAGCCAAAAGAACAAAAGAACCTCCGACTCCGGGCACATCTCTTTGACTCCACCGTTTTCCCTGCATTAACATACGCCTCAGAGACCTGGGCCCTACAAAAGCAGGATGAGAATGCTATTCCCAAAGAGGAATCGAAAGAGCTATGCTTGGAATACCACACCTCACTCAAGTGAAAGAAGGAATCCGAGCTCCGACCTCCGTTGCTGTTCCAGAGTCAGGGACGCTGTCTCCGTTTGCCAAGGCATCGAAAATCAGATGGGCTGGACATGTAATGCGATTTGGAGACAACCGCTGGACTAGAGCCGTTACCGACTGGATCCCACGAGATGTCAAAAGATCACGTGGTCGCCACCTACAAGATGGTCAGACTTCTTCATGACCCTGAGCGAACGGTTTGAGGCTCTTCATATTCCTGAAGCAACCAGATGCCATTGGGCTACACTGGCACATGATAGGGTCAAATGGAAATATTACTGGTGCCCGCTCGAGCAAATCGATGAATAACGGGATGCCAAGTGATCAAGTGATACGCCATGGGTAGCTTGCCCTCAGGATCTGCCGTGGCTCTGGGTTCATCCCAGGGGCCCAGTCTTTTTCTGTTAGACCATCAACTATCCAGGGCACACGGGGCAGAGCCCTGGGTGTAGACAAGCCTGTCTCCTGTCTGCCACCTGCCAACACAGCCAGGCACCACAGCCACACCTGCAACACCTCGAATGGCAGATAATTCATGGTACTTTAACAAAGTAAAATTTTTGGAAGGAGAAAGAAAACATAGATATGAGGTCTGTTTTCTTTGCTTCTCCTTTGAACCCTAGACAGTGAACAACTGGAGTGGTTGATTTCAGTTGTAGCCCCTTAAATGCTGGTGGACTCCAATGACTGCCAACAATGGTAGGTATTATCCAATTCTGGATAATACTGAATAAAAAGGTCAGATTTTTTTTTACTGACCTTAGGATTTACTGAAGCCCTGCACCCCTTGCTGCCCTGGGGGAAGAGGTATCCCAGGTTAAATGTCAGTTTTTTTTTTTTTTTAATTTTTGTTTTGCTTTTTTTTAGGTCACACCGGCAATGCTCAGGGGTTTCTCCCTAGCTCTGCACTCAGTAATTACTCCTGGCAGTGCTCAGGGGACCATATGGGATGCCAGGGATCGACCCAGGCCGGCATGGGCCGGCCGCTGTATGGCAAAGGCTCTACCCGCTGGACTGTCGCTCCGGCCCTTAAATGTCAGTTTCAAGTGTTTGTGCCCAGTTAGGCAAGATTTGGGTTGCTGCCAGTGTGAGACCATGCTAGGAACCCTACAGCACCCCTTTTACGGTGGGTCCCTGACCTATGACTCACCCTTTTAGTGTCCCTGGGTCCCTTGTTGTTTCCAGATTACCTGACTGGCCAAGGATCCAGAGATTATCCACACTGTAGATCTGTGTCTCAGGGGACACTATCAGGAAGGGTCTTACAAGGCAGAAGGCCCGGCTGGGCTCACTAGACTGCACCAGGGTTGGGGTACAGCTGGCATTCAGTTGAGGGAGTGTGGGGAAGCAGGAGCCCTGGAGGGTGGCGCAGGGCCGAGTGTGAGGAGCAGGTCTTTGGCTCCCAGCCTTGCTTGGCCACAGCACACTGTTCTTCCCACAGGAGAAGGTCATTCCTTCGGTGGTCATAGAGCCTGCCTCCAACAATGAAGGGAACGGAGAGCACGGCGTGCCCTCTGGAGCAGAGCCCAAGGGGGGATGCCCGAACCAGCTCTCCCCAGTGACTCTTCAGAGCAGAAGGCTGAGGACAGCTCCCAGCCAGCTCCCGGTGCCCCGCAGGACCTGCCGCCTGGCTTCCTCTACAAGGTCTGTGTTTTTCTCCTCTTTCATCTGCTGGTCACTTGGTCTTCCATTGCTCTGAAGTCCTTCAGCTTGAAATTTTGGATCTCTAGCATTTCATTTTGGTGTTTTGTCAATAGATAGTCTTTGTTCTGCTTCACTTTCCTTCAGACATTCTGAGCCAGAAATCCAGTCTGGGATTTTCAAAAGAAGCCCCTAATAAGTGATTTTCCCCCTACTGCTGTACTGTCACTCTGACCCAATTTCCTTATAATCAGATTTTAAGAAATCTTTCTGTAACAGAAAAGATGAGTAAAAAGTCAGGGCATCCTATTTTTAAGTCAACAAACTTGGAACAAGCAGTAAGCCCTAGGAAAATAATACACAAAATAATGAATATAGGCAATATTGTACTTGAGTCCTCAAACTTGTTAAGGGATTGAGACTTAATGTTTCAAACCACTACAGGGAAATAATGTGTAAATGAGAAATGCATGCAATGTGGTCATATAATGATATGTACAAAAAAATTGGTGTGGTGTATACCTTAAACTTAGGCAGGTTTCAGGGGGTAGATGCATTTTATTGTGGAAAAAGGGAAAGAAAAGAAACAGATTAGCATTTCTTAAAGGCCATGGCAGGGAATGAAGTTAATTTAAAAAGTAATGGCTAAAATTAAATAGTTTTTTTTTTATCATGTTGTGAATCTTTGTCAGAATCTTGGGTCAGAGGAACTGTTCAATGAGCATTTTTAGTTCAGGTTAAAAAACATAAAAAAAAATAAAGAATCAGTGAGAATCAAACAGCAAATATTTAACAACAACAAAAACCCCCTACGAATTAAAATAAAATTAATGAACAACTTCTCAGCTGTTGCAGAAGCCTTAGGTCACTAAATACATATCCCGTATTTAGTAACATAAGCCTGGGTAGGATTGGGTCAGAATCTGATGTTTTATGTAAACAGAGAAAAGGCTTTCCTAGTCTCCTGGGGCCTCCTCCCAACTTGGAGTGCAATCTGTGCCTCTCTCTTCCCTCTGATCCTGGGAATCTCAGTTGATAATTGTTTGGAATATTTTAATGTTCATCCCCCTTTTCTTTGGAAGTGAATCAGTTCTCCTGTAATCTTTTGCAGGTGGAAACATTGCACGATTTTGAGGCTGCAAATTCCGATGAACTTAACCTGCAGAGGGGTGATGTGGTGTTGGTGGTCCCCCTCGGATTCAGAAGCTGACCAGGTAAAGCGTGAGCGTGGAAGTTGCTGAGGCTCTTTTGTGGTTCTGTGCTTCAACTCCTTAGATTTGTAGCCTGTTGTTTTCACCACATTTGAAAGGCCTGACTATTAAAAGTTTTTCACTTCCAGTTGTACATGCATTAGGTGTCTTGAAGTCCAAGACTGTTCAGTGATTTCTATTCTCTGGTACTCTGGATGGATCATTTCTGCTACTCTGTTTTCAATACAGTGACATCTTCTGAAACCTCTTTAAAATAGTTTTCATCCCCGGCATCCCGTATGGTCCCCTGAGCACCGCCAGGAGTAATTCCTGAGCGTAGAGCCAGGAGTAACCCCTGAGCATCGCGGGTGTAACCCAAAAAGCAAAAAAAACAAAATAGTTTTCAAATTTAACCAGTGACTTTTAAATTCCAGTTACCATTCTTACACAGTTTTGTTATTTCCTTATGATTCATTTATATACTACCATTTCTTTGCCAAGATTTCCCATCCTTTGGATTTAAGTAAATGAAGATATTTATGTAGCTGCTTAAAAAAATTCTTACAAGAATTCATGGATCACCTCAGGACACATTTCTGTTCATTTTTTCTAATCTTTGAGTCAAGTCTTCCTAGTTTTTTCCCCCTTACAGATAGTATTTTTTCAATGATACAGTACATAGAAGTGTAGATTTGCAGTCTCTTATAGAGTATCTGAACTATATTTTCTATCTCAAAAATTGTTTTTCTTCTAAAAATCATTTAAATTGTGCATAGTTGTCTTGAATTCATGGGTATTTGTTTCACGTAATTTTGTATATGTATATGTTTTATAAATGCTTTTATATACTGTGGGTCTGTCATTTTTCAGACCCACAGTACATAAATGCATTTATAAAACATATCCATATACAAAATTACATGAAACAAACAGCCATGAATTCAAGACAACTATGCACAATTTAAATGCTTTTTAGAAGAAAAACAATTTTAGATGGAAAATATCTCAGCAGTCTTTTTCAAGCCCAGCCCAGGTATGCTGATCCAGAGACTTACATACATGGGGCAGAGCTGCTACTGGCTCTCCCTGTGCCCAGCTGATCATGAGGCGTCCGGGAGGGATAGCGGGTTCTAACCCTAGCCCGCCATCCCAGCAGAGCCTCGCAAGAAGCCAGAGGAATCCCCACTCCAAGAGGGCTGCCATTTTCCACATCCAGACTCCCCTCTCGTCAGAGCTTCACCCAGCAGAAGAGCTGATCATAGCTGATCATAGCCCAGCTCGCTTTGCGTCTGCGTGGTTCATCAATAATGTTCGAGATTAGAGTTGTCTACAAGAGTATCCCACCCGCACGGCAGAGCCTGGCAAGCTTCCTGTGTCATATTTGATGTGCCAAATACCAGTAACGATTATAGACCTCACTCCCATGACCTGATGGAATGGTTTGAGGCTCTTTATGTTCCTGGAGCAAGCAGATGGCCTTGGGTTCTACTAGCATGTGACAGGACCTATAGAGATGTTACTGGTGCCCGCTCGAGCAAATTGATGATCAATGGGAAGACAAGTGACAAGTGAAGTGACTGTGAGTCTGTTTCAGTTTTGTCTTTACTTTGAATAAATTCTTTGCCTTGGGCCATACCTCAGAGCCATAGTCTATCTGGTATTTCAATAGAGAAAGTTGAGAGGTTTATTGATTTTTCAGAGGTTGTGGGATTCAGGCTCTCAACACTTTTTCCCCTCTTGGCAGTGCTTGAAATCTCAGGTATTAATGGTTCCCTCCTGCCATTTTTCTCAGAAGCCTGGCATAGGTCCTCTGCATTGATGACTTGGGAAGGGGACTCTGGGGTTCAAGGATGCTTCTCTGAGTAAATGACGACTCACACCTCTGACGCCTTCTTTTTCAAGATGACACCTATAAAGTGCAGCTGTTCTGAAGCTCACCTTTGTCCTCTGAATACTCTGTTAAAGATGAGGATGATCCTCACAGAGAGGACCAATGTCTCAGTAGCTCTCATCTCTCCCAGAGCACATGCCTGCTTTCAAGATTTCCACATACTCTGATAACTTCCTGTTGAGCACTCACCGTACCCTAAAACGTTACCATATATCCAACCTATTCCTTGCAGTGCCATTATATAAAGTTATGTTTATAGAATGTTTATGAGACATCGACATTTCTCTATATTAAGAGCTGCTTATTTGTGTATATATACATATTGGAATATTTATAAAAATAACTAATCTAGTGCTTAAAAATATTCTGTGTAGAATTACTTGTCTTATACAGTCTACTTTGCCATTACCAAAACTGGAAATATTTAGTCTTCCATGTAACTTACGGTATTAAATTTTAATATTCTAGATTTGCCAGCTAATGATTGATATTAGCTAATATTCATCACTTTATCTGTAAATAATGTTAGAATACCTTGATTATAGGTTTTGTGTAGTCATTTATTTTTTGCCTTTATTTGAAAATTTTTGAAACATGTAATTCTACTTAGTCCTACTAGATTCTCATTTACTTTTAATAAAGACAAATATAGACACTTCTGAGGGGGATGATGTTTTATAATCTTACTAGAGGTTTATAAGATGTTTTGTTACCATATTTTATTTTAAGTATAACTTCGTCCTTCAAATATGTAACATCATAATTTTAAAGAAGACACTTTTTCTCATGAGGATATTCTGAATTTTATTGATTCATTATTTTCTCAGTGTTTTTTTTCCTGCCTTTGAAAATTGGACTGTCTAAATGCTTATATTTCTTGTCTACATGGTAGCATGAATTTATAGTCTCAGATTATATCAAAAGAGAATGTATTCAGTTTCCTTATTTAATTTTTTGAGACCTCATTTTATCTGATGTACTTGAGCTGTATTGGGGGTTGGTTCCGATTAAATCTAGCCATTGTTCATCTTTAGTGGAGTGGAAAAAGTCTCTAATCTCTTTTAGTGGAAAAATATTTCCCTAGACTGGTTAACATTAAAAAGATGGTCATTTTCCACTAATTTTGCTTCTGATGTCCTGTATGTTTCTTACTGTGCCTTTACTCAACTCCCCGCCTCCCTCCCGAAACTGCTTATCTTTGCTAGGCCAGAGCAAGTGTCTTCTGTTTCTCAATTTCACAGTTCATCTCCGATGCTGTATGCCATACCAGACACATTCTTTAATGCTCTTGTCACCATTGTTTTTATTTTTATAATGGCACATCTTTATATATCCCAAACGATAGACAGATGTCTAAAATGAATGTTTTATTTAAAAAAAAGTGAATGCTTCAGCAAGAGTGACCTGGCTTCAAGCTGTTATGTGGTTTATGTAAATTTGAAAAGCAGGATGCTATTAGGGCAACAACAGCAAAGTTAACAGTGATACCAGATTTGCACTTGTTAGTATTTGATAAACCTTATATCTGGTCGTTTATTCCAGGGGCATAATATGAGCCAGAGTGCCCCCAAGTGGTTCTGGATGGAATACAAGAACTCCTCCCTTCTGCCCTCTTTTCACCCATGGTCCTCAAACCTATTCTCCACAAGATAGGGACTTATGGACAAAACATCCTACAGTGATGTTTTCCACATGTCACTGGCTTTGATTCTGATCCTTTTTACTTTATGTAATAATGTAGTTGGCATCCATTAATTATACTTTATATGAAATTATCGATCTACTCAGGGCTTACTCCTGGCTCTTTATTCAGGGATCACTCCTGGCAGTGTTCAGGGGACCCTTTGGTGTGTTGGGGAATAAAACTCAGGTTGGCCAAATGGCAACAAGTGTCCCACCTACTGTACTATCTCTCGAGTATGAAAAAAATTATAACGTTAACATTAACTTTCAGCGAAGTATACATCAAAAACTAATCTGAATTGTTTATTTCTCATGTTTCATTTGGGATGCTCTCCCACTGGCCTCTGCATGCCAGTGAACATGCAAGGTGGCATCGTGCCACAGGACCTTGGTGACAGCTGAATCCCTTCCCCACATGTTGTCAGTGCAGTTTCCCCCAGTGTTCTGCTGGCCACTGAGAGCCCTGTCTCTGTTTTGCAGGATGCAGGCTGGCTGGTGGGAGTGAAGGAGTCAGACTGGCTTCAGTACCGAGATCTTGCCACGTACAAAGGCCTCTTTCCAGAGAACTTCACCCGGCGCCTGGATTAAGCCCCAGAGTATTGTCAAAGTAGCCTGGTTCCTGGGTATTAAACCTCCATGAAACCGGAAGCGCTCACTTTTGCTATTACGCTCTTAGTGATGGACAGAGTGATGCCTTGGCGAAGCTGGTAACGGCATATCCATGGGGCATGTGTGCAAAAACTATAAGAGACAAAAAGTAAAGGAAGGAAAGTCCTCACTGATTCTCACATTATCGATAAAAGGTGTGTTTGTGCTTTGTCTGAGCAGTGGAGACTCTTGTACTTGATGCCCTCCCACCAGTTCCAAGGTAGCTTTCTCCAAACCAGAACCTTAATTCCTCTGCACCAAGTGTCCGGTATTGAGTGACTGCCCTGCAGAAGATGTGATGAATTATCCTGTAGTGTGAGATTATTTTATTCCCCAGCACAGGTGTGAGCACGTGCTCTCTTGCACTCTCTCTCTCTCTCCCCGTTTCAAGTTTACTGTGTTTAAAAGTAAATTTGCTGCAAAAGTTTTCAACGTTCTTTCAAGCACATCTCTTTCTCTCTCTCTCTATATATATATATATATGAACAGTCACACTATTTCCCATCACACCTAGATTTATGTGTATGTACCAAACTACATACACATAGCTGCTTCCTTTCCTTTCCGTGGTAGCTCTCTGCCTCCTCAGTGTCATTGGTACATGCATTGCGCTTTGTCTGTCTGGCATTACAGTGGCAGTTTTGCCTCAGGGCAAAACCAACCATCTGATTGCCAAAACAGTTGACAGTGTCTGTTTGTAGCGTGCATTTTTTTTCAGGATGCAGTGACACATAGCATGTCAGAGCTGCTCCCTGTCCCCTTTGGAGAAAGCAGAGCCTGTTATCTACAAGTCTGGTCACTATAGGCTACTTAGCATGAGTAGCTAAGAAGTCTTAATGGTGGCCTTTCTTAGATTGTCGTGAGATAATGTGGCTTCTACATCCATCCCAAAAGAACATTGTTTTAAAAAAGTTCCTATTTCCACCTCTTTATATTTATGCAACTCATCTTCACAGATCTTCCTCAAATAAATAGCTGCTGTATGCTGTATCCACAGATCATCTGTAACAATTATGTTTTTAGTGCTGTGTCATCCAATAAACCTTTGGTGATCTCCAGCAATTACCCAGTTCCTTCTCACGAGTCCTTTGTTTTGGATGATTGCTTCAGTTGTATGGCTGAAACAGTTGATGTTGGAGTTGTTATTTGTGCAGAAATATGTTTGTGTCTCTGGGTTGTGTTGCCCAGCGCACACCCTACCCCAGTCCCTTCATCCTAGTCATTGCTGGTCACTCGTGCCAACCAGCAATCACTAGAGCACAAATAACCACTGCAGATGGAGGCCTCTCAGCGTGCTGGTAGAGCCACTCCGTCTGCGTATCACCAAAACTCCGACGACCTCCATAATCAGCAGTTTCTTCTCACACCAGCCTCATTTTAGCCACTTTTCTTTTTTGACATGTTTATGTTCCTGGGAACATAAAATAAATAGATCAGATGGAATAGGGGAAAGAAAATCAATTCTGCGAGCTGTTGTTTAGAGAAGAGAATTCTTAAAATCAAACATCTTTTGTGTGATTTAGACTCTTTCCTGCTAATAGAATTCTGGTCCCCATGTAAGCTGATCAAGAACAAGCGTTCTTAGACTTCTGATGTATGGTTTGAACCCTCTTAGAGGATTAGTGACTTAGATGTTTAAGTTTTAATAGGAAAATGGCTTCATTGACCCAAGTTTGCCGGGGGCTAATTTACAAGGAAGCTGGAGTCTCACTGTTGTTAGTTCTGTGCAAGAAAATAACATGTCAGTGCCCGGTGGCATAATTGATAATTCAGCACATAAAGCGCAGCAGTGTAAGATTTATACTAGGAAGCCGTTCCTGACAGTAGGAGTGTACACAAGAGATTGAAACCTGAGACTGGAAAATTAGTTCTTACAATAAAATGCACCCAATAGTCCACAAAGACCATCTCTGCACCTTCTGCATTCCTCTCACTCTTCCTCATTGTGGCCCTTGAAGTGTCCAGCCAGCAGGATATAGCTCCTCAGATAGATATAGGACACTCCTGTAACATTACTGGATGAATTTAACAAGGTCTTCTGAAATGTGATTTCTGTAAAGTACTTCGTCTTGGTTTATGGTGTTTGGACTTTCTTTTCGTAACACCAAGTAAAAGTCACCTAGTGTTTTGTTACAGTTCTGTCTGAAAGGATCTTTCAGATAGGAATCACGTAGAGAAAGTTTGTGTTTTTAATTAAGCTTTTGTAGTTGGCATTTCTGTTTTTATCGTGGATAGACACTCATTTAAACTTAGTGATACAGATGAAATTGCTAAGCAGAGCCCTCTGAGGTTTTGGGTTTTTAAGAATGTCTCCACTTAGCTAGCATCCTTGACATGGGAAAATCTTTGTGCGCTATGCTGTTTGACTCTTCCTACTAGGACAAACTTTTTCACACCAAGTTGGGGCAGCTTTTGGGACAGTCTGTGCATAATGTCATCATCGGCTTCCTGGAAAGCAAGGCAAGTGCAGAATGCTCTAACAAACCTATCATCGGGTAGTGATAAGAATTCCCAAGAAGAGCCCATGGCCAATTTCGATGACTCACTAAAAATGACTGGGAAACTGAAACAGCTACAAGAAAGCAATGAGTTCAACAATGTTGGAAACTTGGTGTTTTATTGCACACAAATCACATGAATGAATATCTCAGGCCTTAGAAATGGACTGATTTGACCTGCTGGGACTTCAATACTCTTTCCAAAGGAGCCCACACTGCCTTCTGGTTTTCATTTGCAACACAACTAAAAAACTTTAGTTGCTTTGTGAGTTCGACCTTGGGGATGAGTTGATCACATGCAGTGTTACACTGTCTTTCCTGCGTATGTATAGCCTTATCTTAGGACTCCTGTATATGCCATCAGACATTAGGTAATGCATTAGGAAGTTGGTAACTAGCAGTGTGTTGACATACTTAGAACATCAAGAGCCTTTTATTTGCATCCTTGAGCCCTGCCCATTTTAGACCTGCATTACGGTTAGCACCAGATAATGACCAACATGGCCTATTCACAGCACCGCTCAAGGCACACCAAAGGTTTAAGAAACTGTTTATGAAAGCAAAAAGCACTATGCTTACTTGGGATTAATAGTCTATTCAAAGAGCTTTGTAACTCATTTCTCATGGCAGCACATACTAACTTTTGTCTAAACTCAGGTCTACATTGAAACGGAGACCCACTATCTTGACACTCTCATAAAGTTACCTATACTTACTCTTGGTTTCCTGAAATCCAGTGGATTTCCAGTTCCCATGATCTCAGGTTCAATACTCAGGTTTTCTTGTATTTTAGTCACTCCTGTGCTTTCCCCCTTCTGAACATCTATCTACCAGGTGACTGTGCCCTTAGCCCCTGAGAAATACTTCCTTATCCTTTATAGTTTAGAAACCCACATAGTGGAGAGCACTTGCTCAGTAACTGTCACATAGCTGATTACCCTCCTTTATCAATAACTATTAAATGCCCAGTTCTCCAGTCTTACCTGTCACCAGCAAATAATGTATGTGGCATTTAGAAATGTCACCAAATTTCTCCAGATTTTCAGGGTCATAGGTAACAATTTTCTTACTTCCCTGACTACTCCTTCTCTGTTAACCTTATTAATTTTCTTCTCTCTGTTATAGGTTCTGGAGTGGGCTTGGGGTCAGGTAGTATTGAATTCCCTTCCTCATGCTGTATTCCATCTCTTCAGACAAGATTTCTTTTGGTGTTTCTGACGAGCTTCCTACCTCACAATTTGCTTTACCTGTTCAACAGTTGTCAGGATCTTGCTGTGTGTCAATGTCTGCACATGCTCTGCCACAAAGCTCTGCCACAATGATCTGCCACAAAGCTCCCTGGAGGGGCTGCTCTTCAGAGCCTCGAGCTTACACAACTGGTCATAAACTCCATGTCCAGGTCATAAACTTCCTTGATTTCATCTGTTCCTATATGGAGGCGTGCATAGTAGACACTGCCCCCAGTCCTCTGAATGTCCCCATTCCCATCAAGAAAGACCCTTGACACTTGTCTTCCTGAGCTCCCTCATTCCCTTCTGCTCCCACCTTCTTAGATTCCACAGAATATTGTATTTGTACTACCTCAAAATGTTACTCTTATTTTCCTGTTTCTCCCACCACACACCAATATGCATGTCCCCACTAACATGCATGTCCCACACATAGACCCCCAACACACTCGTGTGTGCCACACACACACACACACACACAATCACCGCAAACAGTCACTATCATCTGCTGTATGGAATCTCTGTGAGTGGTTTTCAAAGCCAAAACATTTTCATGAATTCTTGCTTATTGCTTTTGTCAGATGCTCTTGATGCTCTCTCCTCCCGTCACCACTCATCTTCATACTGCTCACTTCCCTCTCCTAGATTCCTCTCACCTCTTCTTAATCTAGGTTCCGTTGTGTCTCAAGCGTAGCTCAGATACTACCTTTGTCATTTCATCCCTCTGCCCAACCCTGTTCCCTCTCAGTGGGTTTAATACAAAAGAGATTTCACCTCCCCTGCCATTTCTCCCATCGGTTGACCAGCCTTCATCAGTCATCTCTATATTCGACATCTACTCCCAGACTTCTAGCCACATGCACTGAGTGAGCGAAAGAGGGATGGAGTGATGAACAGGTTCAGGAGTCAAGAAATTTTATTACGTGATCTTCATGGAATGAAATATGCAATATCAAGAAAAGATAGAATGTGTCTGTGCAATTGGAGGAGGAGAAATTATCCAAAACAATACTTCAAAGTACCAAAAAGCATCTAGTAAAAGAGAGTTTAACTAAAAAAAATCAAGAATTTCTATTCAGTCGAAGCAGGTTTAGGTCAAAATAATAGATTAATGGCAGATTTTCTGAGAATATCTAAAGTGATCAAAAATCACAAGCATGGGGCCAAAGCGATAGTCCAGTGGATAGGGAGTTTGCCTTGCACGCTGATGATCCAAGTTCGATCCCCAGCATCCTATATGGTCCCCGAGCACCACCAGGAGTAATTCCTGAGTGCAGAGCCAGGAATAACCACTGAACATAGCCGGGTGTGACCCAAAAAAGCAAAAAAAAAATCACAAGCAATAATTCACTATCACTATCACTATCACTATCTTCCCGTTCATCATCGATTTGCTCAAGCGGGCCCCAGTAACATCTCCATATGTCCTGTCTCATGCTAGTAGAGCCCAAGGGCATCTGCTTGCTCCAGGAACATAAAGAGCCTCAATCCATTCCGGAATGAGGTCTATAATTATTACTGGTATTTGGCATATCAAATACTACAGGGTAGCTTGCCAGGCTCTGCCGTGCGAATAGCATACTCAGTAGTCATTTCTTTTTTTTTTTTTTTTTTTTTGTTTTTTTGGGTCACACCCGCGACGCTCAGGGGTTACTCCTGGCTCGGAACTCAGGAATTACTCCTGGCAGTGCTCAGGGGACCATATGGGATGCCGGGAATCGAACTCACTCTGGCACAGGCCGGCTTTGTGCAAGGCAAACGCCCTCCCGCTGGGCTATTGCTCCAGCCCCACACAAGGGGCGGAGGCGATAGCCCAGCGGGAGGGCGCTTGCCTTGCACGCCGACCGGGGTTCGATCCCGGCATCCCCATATGGTCCCCCAGGTACCGCCAGGAGTAATTCCTGAGCTAAGAGCCAGGAGTAGCCTCTGAGCGTCGCCCGGTGTGACCCAAAAAAGCAAAAAAAAAAAAAAGTTTCTGTAGCTCTGTCATCCCATCCCCTTCCACAAGCAATAATTAGACTACAAAAATAAATTCATTCAATTAAAAAACATTGCTATGATATTAGTGTAATTTAAATAGTTATTTAATCATTAAGACTAAAATGTCAAGTTACTGCTAATAGCAAATAAATTAGTAAGTTATCTTTCTGCAGTCTTCCTCTTTATCAATTACTCTCAATGTGTTCTGCATGTGTTCATTCATTCATTCACTCTTGATGTGGTCCATGTGTGCTAATTCGTTCAACCACTCAATGTGGTCTGCATGTGCTAATTCATTCAGTCATTCTCGATGTGATCCGCGTGTGTTTATTCAGTTACTATCAGTGTTTTCTGCATGTATTTATTCTGATCCGTGTGTATTAATTCAGTCCATCACTCTCAATGTCCATGTCCTTATAACTCTCAGAGACACTTGAGAGGACTGTTTTCTTCAGGCTAACCCACTGAAACCTTTTCTTTTGGGTGGAGGGGAGTGTGGGGAGATTTGAGATATAATTTTCTGCCAGGGGTAATCTATCAGTGGCAGGTGATAGTTTTGACTAGTCAATCTATTTATTTATTTATTTTTTTGTTTGTTTGTTGCTTTTTTGGGTCACACCTGGCAATGCTCAGGGGTTCCTCCTGGTTCTGCACTCAGGAGTTACTCCTGGCAGTGCCTGGGAACCATATGGGATGCCGGGATCGAACCCAGGTCGGCTGCATGCAAGGCAAACGCCCTACCAACTGTACTATCGCTCTGGCCCCTTGATTAGTCAATTTAGATTCAGCTTATTTGAATGCTCAGGATCAAATCTGGGAGATTTGCTCATCAACTTCAGTGGTCATGGAAAGCGCAACTCACGAATGAACTATGTGTGTTAGTTCATTCACTTTCCACAAGCCTCTGCTGGCTGCTGTTTCCTTTTTGCGTGAGAGGATGTTCTCAGCCAGAAGGTGGCAGGACTAGGCATAAACCATGTAGACTGATTCTAAGATATACTTAAACCCTCTATTCTCTCACCTTTTTTCTGTGCTATAAGGACATGGAATAGATACACATCTTTTTTGGATACCAGATTTGAAAAGAGAGGCTCAGGTTCCTAATAAACCAGTGCATAGCAGAGCACAAGATTCTGTGTTGGTTGTTGCCAACAGAAATGTCAGATCACATAACCTGGACAGCCTTGTGTGAAACTCTCTATGCGTAGCCCTTATGACCAGCAGGGCTGGTCCCAAAGATGCTGATGCAGTGCAGGTACCTTCTGAGGTGTCCTATTCTGCTCTACGGACCATGACCAGGATAGGCTGCCTTTGAAGTGTTGTCACCAGAGGCAGATGAAAGTACAATGCTTGGGCCGCAAGCAATGAGCAACAGAGAGGAGCAGCGTAGGGTCACAAACTTGGATTTGGTCATGGGTAGATTTAATTGACAGATCTACCATTCAAACAAAGGTAGAAATACAACATTTCCCAAATACTCAATCCTTAGAGATGTAGGACTTGAAGGACATATATCAATTACAGACAGTATCTATAGGGATACTGGAATAGAGAATGAAGGGAAAGAATACAATGAATGGCCAGTCCTGGTTGGATCGCTGACTTATGAGCATCTCCAGGAGTGAGCCCTGCGAAAAGCTGGATGTGGCTACATTCCCCCACCTCCTTATGAAAACTAAGTTTTCACAAATAAAATCCCCTAAGAACTCAGAAAACTCTCAGAGACACTTGAGAGGGGTGTTTTCTTCAGGCTAACCCACTGAAACCTTTTCTTTGGGGGAGGAAGGGTATGGGGAGATTTGAGATACAATTTTCTGCCAGGGGTAACCTATCAGTGGCAGGTGGTAGTTTTGACTAGTCTATTTATTTATTTATTTACTATTATTTATTTATGTATTTATTTGCTTTTTGGGTCACACCCGGTGATGCTCAGGGGTTCCTTCTGGCTCTGCACTCAGGAATTAATCCTGGCAGTGCTCGGGAACCATATGGGATGTCGGGGATCGAACCCAGGTCGGCTGCGTGCAAGGCAAACGCCCTACCAACTGTACTATCGCTCTGGCCCCTTCATTAGTCAATTTAGATCCAGCTTATTTGGATGCTCAGGATCAAATCTGGGAGATTTGCTCATCAACTTCAGTGGTCATAGAAAGCGCAACTCACGAAAGTTTCCTGCTTCAGAGGTCATCTTTATAAACTCACTGCTAGGGCTGTCCACCTGTGCTGTCTAGGAGGTGGCCTCCCACCCCACGCTTCATTCTTCAAGAGAAGAGAGTCCAGCCTCCAGTGGGTTGGTGTCCACAGAGAAGTGCATTGGATCCAAACATCAATGCCAGCCCTCAGGACACTCAGGGGAGAACAGTGAGCACAGAAATGAGAATTTAAGTTTTGTCAAGATGTTTTTTCAAGATGTCAGCACACACCACGTCCTTCAAGAAAGGGCACACTAAGTATGTTGTTGTTAATCTTTATTATTCAAAGAGACAGTGAAACACACAAGTGTTTTGCAGTTACCAACGAAGTGAACCAGTTGTGGGAGTGGTTCTGACAGAAGGCAGAATTGAAATTCCCCCAAGAAATTCTTTGTATATGTTTGCATTTATTAAGGAGGGTTCTTTTTCTCAGCCAGCTCAGCCTGCAAAACTGCATGGCTCTGCAGATCTGCATGGCTCCCCCCCATGTGGCACAGGAGGGCAGATACCTTGGCACATGCCACATTCCACACCTTAGTCTTGCATCTTTCTCAGGTGGGGTTTTAAGCTTTGTACTGATTCCCATGTATTCTGTTGGGTCTGCAAACCCAACAGAATACATGACCTCTTGAAGAGGTCAGTCTGGGTATCATAACTGCTGACTATCCAGAACCTTAAAACTACATGTTTTTTTTCTTGTTGTTAATCAAGGGAGCTAAGTAGAATTTTCCTAGAGGAGCCTCATAAGGAAACAAGCAATATAGCTTTAATTTTATAAAAGCATGATATACATATATAAATAAAACATGCTCATCATTTCTCATTCTTTTCCACGTGTTTTAATATCTGGAGCATTAGAACTGAAATTATTAGAAATTGTTAGAACTGAAAGAAATCATTTCTAATTAATATGAAAATATTATACATATATAGGAGCCTTCCTTGCAAGCACAGGTCTCTTTCTTAAGACTACAAAGCATATTAAGAATGCAAGTGAAAAATTATATTCCCTGCTTTGCATTTTAGAACCCTTTCTTTTATTACAATGTGTTTTAGCCATTTAGAAACTTAGCTAGGACTGTAGCATGTTTGACATCCCTCCATGTCCAGGAGGGGGTGCTAGAAGTTAGAATAAATGCAGCACGGTTGGTCCTGGGTTTTGTTTGCTTTTTTTTTTTTTTTTTACAATAAATACTGGATATTTAAAGCAGGACACACCAATGTAGAACAAATCAGTTTCAGGAGAAACAGAATTCTGGTGTGACCATGAGAAAGAGAAGAAAACAAGAAAGTATGCAAATACAAAGCAAACACCTGGTCTCAGAGTCCAGAGGCAGAAAGGAAGAGGTAGATTAAACCCTAAAAAGAAAGAGAATATCACAGCGTCCTCAGGTAAAGGGAAGTCTGGCACAGCCTGCCATCTTATTCTTCCAATAGAACACACCAGATCCTGGTTGAAAACAACTTTAGAAACTTTTCAATTCAAATCAAATTGGATTTAGAGTAGCCAATGGTGGACTGTCTCTATGCCGAGTGCATTCCTTGGATAACTGATAAATGGTCAGAAACAAATCAGAGTAAAAGTGTGAAGCAGCTCTCAGGATCACCAAGGATCCAAGTTTTGAACAAGTACCTCACGCACAAAGGACCTAAGCAGATGGCAGTTGAGCATGAGTGTTACATGTGACCATCACTGACCAGGACCTTGGAGGGAGAACTGGGGAGTCACTGAGGCTCCCACCATGTACCTTCTACTCATAGAGGCTCTGCTTTCGCCTCAGCCCTTTTTATTTTCTTCAAATGTTTATTTATTTATTTATTTATTTATTTATTTATTTATTTTTTTTTTACAATTAAAAAAGTTCATGTTTTGGGTTTTGGTCATACAGTGTTTCAGCACCCGTCCCTCCACCAGTGCCCATCTCCCACCAACAACATCCCGGTTCCCTCCCCTTCCCCAGCCCTGCTCCATGGCAGGTTCTTTATTTCTGGACTTCTTCAAATTTTTAAAGGTAAGATTTACTGCAACTTCTGAAATCCTTCACACAAGTGAATATGTGATTCAACATTGGAAAATTCTGCTGGGAAATAAGGCTTCCACCTGACAGCTGAGTATATCAGTTGAAGAGGTATTCCTGTGACTGCACAGGAGTTCAGCTTGCATCACTTCAGACCATGATTATATGTTCAAAGTAAAACAATTCCTTAACTTTCTTACAAGAGTTGGAACGGACACACTTGAGAGAGAATTTCTCTTCAAAAGTATCATGCGAAGCCAAATGAAAGTCAAACAGTTCTGCTACATTATAGTCCATCATTCTATTAATCTGAACTTCAGTAAGTAAACAAGCTGTCGGGATGATAACGGGCCCATCTTGGGCTCTCTGCGGTCACCCTACCCTTTCTGGCTTCTTTCAGTAGTTGAAGCACATACAGGTCAAGAAATCCCCAAGCATTCTGGAAAGAAATCTCCAGAATGTTCCCTGAATATCTTATCTTTTACCTTAAGACTTAAACACTAATACAGCTCCAATATAAAGCAGATAATATTTGGAATCTCAGGGTTTTTTGGCTTTTTTTTTCCCTTGGAAAGTAGGAAAGCCAAAGAAGATCCCCAAATGGAAAGGAACTTAGCATAGAACTAAGTTCTGGAATCTCATTTTTAAATAACCAAAATGTCTTTTCAAAAAAAAACCTTTTTTTTTCCTCCTCACAAATAGTGTCTTATTATTCTGGAACACACAGAAATTAAGAAGTCTTAGCTTTCTCTCAAATTACACATACTATGAAGTTTTAAAAAGGATTTAAGATTAAACTAAGATCAAAGTTTAAATACAGGGTCATTTAAAGTCAGTAATTGAGAGCAATAATAGAAAAAATGCTTAAATAAAAAGATAGCTTTTTATTTTTTTGGGGTTTTTTTTTTTTTTTTTTGAGTCACACCCGCTATGCTCAGGGTTTCTTCTGGCTCTGCACTCAGGAATTACTCCTGGCAGTGCTCGTGGGACCATATGGGATGCCGGGGATCGAACCTGGGCCGGCATAAGCCGGCCGCGTGCAAGGCAAATGCCCTACCCGCTGGGCTATCGCTCCGGCCCCAGGATATATATATATTTTTTAAAACAATAAAGTCTATTTATTATCTAAATGTTAACACACTTAGTTTCTTTTGGATATTAAAACAAGTGAACGCATACAGGGAATTTTGGGCATGCAATTACTCTGTAGGGGTTAGCCAGTGGCAGGTACAGGTCAAGATGCCTTTGTCAAATTATAGGCTATACCTCCAAGAGTGAATCTTAATAGAAATCACAAACTTTGGTCCATAACGATGTACCAGAATCAGTTTGAGGATTCTAACAAATGAGGCACTCTGGGGAAGGGAACACCAGAGCATTTCTTTTTTTTTAATTTTTTATTTTTACAATAACAAAGATATACAATTAAAAAGTTCATATTTGGGTTTTGGTCATACAGTGTTCCAGCACCCATCCCGCTACCAGTGCCCATCTCCCACCACCAACGTCCCCGGTTCCCTCCCCCTCCCCCAGCCCTGCTCCATGGCAGGTTCTTTATTTCTTTCCATTTCTCTCTCTTTCTCTTTTCCTTCCCCTCCAGACTATGGATTACAGAACATACATTAAAGGGTTGTCATGTGTATCTTTTTGCCTCTATTTAATGCTCAGTTCTAGGTTGGCATTAGTACCCTCGACAATTGTTAGCACCCTGTTCCATTTTCTGTCTTACCTAGCCTCTGAATCCCACACGTTTGTGATAATTTCCACCTTTGACAAGACCTCCTGATATATGTTTCACTTGACCTTGGATATTGGTATCTTAATATGTACATATATATTTATGTTATGCAGATAAATGCAGTCATTCTGTGTCTGTCTCTCTCCTTCTGGCTAATTTCGCTCAACATAATCTTCTCCATGTCCATCCATTTATAGGCAAATTTTATAACTTCATTTTCCTAATAGCTGCATAGTATTCCATTGTGTAGATGTACCAAAGCTTCTTTATCCAGTCATCGATTTTCGGGCACTCTGGTTGCTTCAAGATTCTGGCTATTGTGAATAATGCTGCTATGAACATAAAAGTAGGGATGGTGTTTCCGCTGCGTATTTTTGGTTTCCCAGAGTAGATTCCCAGGAGTGGTATGGCTGGGTCAAATGGGAGTTCAATTTCTAGTCTTTGGAGGAAAGTCCATATTGTTTTCCAGTAAGGCTGTACCAGCTGGCATTCCCACCAACAATGGATGAGTGTCCCCTTTTCCCCACATCCACGCCAGCACTTGTTGTTCTTGCTCTTTTGAATATGTGCCAGTCTCTGTGGTGTAAAGTGGTATCTCATTGTTGTTTTGATTTGCATCTCTCTGATGATTAGTGATGATGAGCATTTTTTCATATGTTTTTTGGCCATTCGAATTTCTTCCTTGCTTGAAGTTTCTGTGCATTTCTTCTCCCCCATTTTTTGATGGGGTTGTTTGTTTTCTTCTTGTAAAGTTCTACCAGTGCCTGATATATCCTGGATATTAACCCCTTATCAGATGGGTATTGGGTGAATATTCTTTCCCATTCTGTGGACTGCTTTTGTATCTTAGTCACTGTTTCTTTTTGAGGTGCAGAAGCTTTTTAGTCTCATGTAGTCCCATATGTTTATCTTTTCTTCTAGTTGCTTTGTTAGTGATGTTTCACCTTTGAAGATGCCTTTAGCTTCTATGTCGTGGAGGGTTTTTCCTATATTTTCTTCAATGTACTTTATGGATTCAAGTCTGATATTGAGATCTCTAATCCATTTTGATCTGATTTTTTGTGCATGGTGTTAGACACAGGTCCAAATTCATTTTTTACATGTCGCTGCCCAGTTTTCCCAACACCACTTGTTGAAGAGGCTTTCCTTACTCCATTTTAGACTCATTGCACCTTTATCAAAGATTACATGATCATATGTTTGAGGTTGGGTGTCAGGATACTCAATTCTATTCCATAGGTCCACAGGTCTGTTTTTATTCCAATACCATGCTGTTTTAATTACTACTGCCTTGTAGAACAGTTTGAAGTTGGGAAAGGTGATGCCTCCCATCTTCTTTTTTCCCGAGGATTGCTTTAGCTATCCTTGGGGGTTTATTGTTCCATACAAATTTCAGGAGTATTTGGTCAATTTCTTTGAAGAATGTCATGGGTATCCTTATAGGGACTGCATTGAATCTGTACAGAGCTCTAGGGAGTATTACCATTTTGACAATGTTGATTCTCCCCATCCATGAGCAGGGAATATGTTTCCATTTCCTTGTGTCCTCTTTTATCTCTTGGAGCAGTGTCTTGTAGTTTTCTTTGTACAGGTCCTTTACACACTTGGGTAGGTTGATTCCTAGGTATTTGATTTTCTGTGGCACAATTGTGAATGGAATTGTTTCCTTAATATCCCTTTCTTCTCTTTCGTTATTTGTATATAGGAAAGCCACTGACTTTTGCGTGTTGATTTTGTATCCTGCCACTCTACTATATGCATCTATTGTTTCTAGTAGTTTTTTGGTAGAGAGTTTAGGGTTCTCTAGGTATAATATCATGTCATCTGCAAATAATGATAGCTTGACTTCTTTCTTGCCTATCTGGATGCCCTTGATGTCCTTTTCTTCTCTGATTGCTATGGCAAGTACTTCCAGTACTATATTGAATAAAAGAGGTGAGAGTGGGCAACCTTG